>VZTL01007909.1:59698-76765 GCA_013400535.1 Scopus umbretta
TTTTTTTTTTTTTTTTAAACTGGAGATGTAAGACAGTCAGAAAAACTCCTCATGGTTGGTGGTGTTGGGTTTTGGTGGTTTTATTTTTTCAATTAGTGCATATTAAAGCATGCTGTTTGTGTTCTGGGAGTGCATCATAGGCTACCTAGGAAGACTTAATTTTTCCCTCTTACTTTCTAATAGCTGTTTTCAGTATTTTATGTACTGCTACAGCTTTCCGTAGTCTTGGCAGCAGCTACAGATGAGAAGTGCATTAAGTCATCTGGTTTGGGTCGGGGATGCTAGAAGATTGTTTCTTGTGTGTTAATGAGACCCTTCTTCCTTCAGGTAGCAGGCAGGAGCTTTTGAATAACTTGATGTTCTCTGAAAAGTCCTTCTCAGTCATGCTCAAGAAGATAGGTCTAACATCTCATTTGCTCATCAGGAATTCTAAAAGCTTGTCCATATCTGGTTATATACTTTATATATCTTTTACAAACTGTTCTAGCAAGTAAGTCCAAATTCACTGGGGACCTGCTTTTGGTCTGGTCCAGTGCATCTTTGTCCATGCCTCCCTAGGGTCTCACCAGTGATATGAAAGATGGCAGTGAGAACATGAGATGCGCTTCACTAGCATTCCCCAAGGCATTTTTTCCTCCGCTCTGAAGGGCTGGCTTACCCCTGTGAGGAAGCTCTTTTTACTAAGCGTGCTATCTCTTTCCCTTTTAGGCCAGAGCCTCAACAGAAAGCTCCCTCTGCACCTCCACCTCCACCCCCGCCCCCACCACCGCCCCTGCCGGAGCCTACCCCGCCAGAGCCAGAGGAGGAGATTCTAGGGTCCGACGATGAGGAGCAAGAGGATCCCGCAGATTACTGTAAAGGTGTGTGCAGTTCAGCAGTGCTGATGAGGATAAGCATTATCGTGCAAGTCTTAACTCTGGTTCTTGGGAGGTTTTTAAAGACCTGATCTTTAATTATGGAATTAATTTATACAAGAATTATGAACAACTGCTCATTGCAGGTCCAGACGTGCAACTGTCTCAGCTTTGCTTTCTCACTTAGCCATAGCTTCTACATTTTGCAATAAATACATAAAATGTTGCACCCGTTTTCTTCCCGAGTCCTAGTTATAAGAATAGAGAAGAAACTTTTCTTGATTGATGTTAGTTGTAAGAGAAACAAAACCACCCAAACCAAAACAAACAACCCCTCCCACACTCCAAAGGTTCTAAAATGCCTTTATGCCTTTAACAACATCAGCTACATCTATTTGTTAATCTATACCTTTTTTCCGCTTCTTGTCTCAGCTGCACCAGCCCGAGGTGTTACATGCTTCTTTTTTACATGTTGTCTTTCACAGCCCTCAGCATTGTCGAAGGCTCTCTACAACTTTGGTTTAGCTCTTGATTTCTTTGATTTTTGTAGTTGCTTATATAAATTTTTTTACATATCATTGAATGCATGAAATCACATGACTGCAGTACAACAGTGTCAATACTTAAGTGTGCTTTAATGTCACTGCTGAAGTTGCAAGCCTATTCCCATTACGGTAAAAAGTATACTGTACTTACATGAAAAATCATAAATAACAAGTCTATCTGCTTTGGGTTATCTGTTGTAGTAGATTTTAAGCATATGAATTTACTGTAGGAAACATCAGAGTTTTATCACTTCAGATAAATGTTTTTGAACAGCCAAAAAGCACTGTATGCACATTGACTATATCTGGTATTCTGTGTTCCTCGTATCAAGAAACACTTTCTGTGTCAAATATGGTGACGTCTTCTTAATCAGAAGTTACTGTGTAAGCCTGGAGATGTGCTATTTTAAGAATCCCCTCTTCCAGCCTGGAACAAGTTGCGTTTCATATTTTCAGATTTGACAATGGAAAGTGACTATTTTGTTTTGGTGTAAGAAGTTTTATTAATATGTGATATTTCAAATGTTTAAGTGGCTTATAGATACCAATAGTGAAAACCAAACAGGAAACGCAAATTAAATGTTGAAATCTGCAGCATGGCAAAGAAAAACATGTCACTAAAGCATGTTGGTAGGTTGTTGTTTTTTTTTTAAATTATTTCTGTTAAAACACATTTGTTCCTTAAGGTAACTCTTTTGGTATCTGTAACATCTTCCATCAGTGAGTAAGGGTTTGTTGTTTAAACATCTGTTTACTTGTAAACATCTGTAATTCCTTGAGATTAAGCATTTCAAGGCCCCCACTTAATTCTTCCCTGAAGTAAGGGCTGCATTTAATTTCAAACAATCCATTGTTGTCTGTGTTCCAGTACCTTTTGCAAAATGTCACCATCTGGAGAAGCTAGATCACAAAACAAACAAAAAATAGTCTTAAGTTTACAGCCTGCTTATAAGTTACCTGTTTAAGTGGAGTCTCTGTGACTATAGCAGGTCAGTAGTGAGATCTGTATGCTTTTAAAATGAACTACATGTTACACTAAGAATAGTTGCAAGTTTCCTGAGAAAATGAAAGGGAACTTCAGTACGCTTAAAGGTTCTTCTGAATCCTCCTGGTCTTGAAGCTCTGAATTGATGGAAGTATATTAAAGACGGTTCAAGCTTTGGTTCATTTGGATGTCATAATGGTCCTTTGTTTTGGTGAGAACAGTGCTTGTGTTGCTCCAGTAGGTGATTTACCTATTTTCTGACTGTAATTTCCTGTGAGACTGGTCAGTACATTTCCTTCTTTTAGACTGCTGGGGTTGAACTAAAGGGAAGGTCACCATGTGGTGTAAGAATCTGAATCGAATGGCCAGATTGGGATGATCTGGGGCCACACAGACTTCCTCTTTGTTTATTTCATATTTGATGTGGGGAATGAATAAGTTATTTGGTAAAGAATTCCAGGGTGGCTTTAAATACATTATTTCAAATCTTTTTTGAAAGGTATTTTATTAGTCTGAGTACATTTTTCTGTTTTGTGTAATCTTAGCTGTGTTTACAGAGTGGAAGATAAATATTTGGAAATGATCATTTATTACTGGAGTGTCTCTCTCCTTCATAATTTTATCTTCAAAATGGCAGTCTCCCGGGTTTCTTGAGTGAGGCACAGAAAATACTTCATCTGTTCTCAACCCCAGCCTGAAATTTCATGGGAGGGCAATTTTGATGAAGGAGTATATAATTAATTTTTTTAATGAATTCAACACTTTACTTTTTAACTGTACTTCCCATTGCCAGGTATTTTTGTTACTAATTTTATTATTTATTTATTATTATTTTTAGGGTATGTTACTATGTGTTGCTCTCACATCTTCACCACATTACATGGTGGTTAGTAAATAGTTGTAATAGTATTTTTAATCAGGAAATTGGATTAGTTTGAATTAGCACCTGACATGAAAGAGCAATTAACAACTATTGGTGTAAACCAGCCTAACCTCTGTTCCCTGGGAGCTTCCTCCAGGCCCTGTTTAAGTCTGTGAAATGACTTCTGTCGGTGTCACTGAATTTACATTAAATGCTTTTCAAATCTTTATTTGTTTAAGGAATGGAAATACCAAAAGTCCAACTACGTGATTCTTCAAGGGGTCCTTAGACAAGCTATTTTTTCTTCTTTTCTGAAAAGCCTTGAAACACTTGGAGATGTTTTTCAAGAGCCTGCCATGTCATGGATGTAATTGGAATTCTTTGCTTCTCTGATCATCTTCTTTGCCCCCTGGAGACGTCTCCCATTCATCCAGTTCACAAAGGGAATAATTCCCTATACAAGCATAGAACTAGCCAGCTACAATCGCCAATACATTCAGGAGACATTTAGGAATAATGATCTCATTTTTCTGACCCTCTTTCTTGAGTGCATGTAGCTAGCTAGCTAGCCGAGACACACACTTTTTTCCTGTGTGTGCTGCAGTGAATAGCACAACAGGTTTTTTGTTACATTATCAGCAGTGCCACTTATATGTTGTATATTGTCAAATACTAATATTGTTCTTCCAAAAGTACATCATTTTTCTCAACTTGCTAATTTTACATAGATGCTTTCTTGTTACTACTGTTTAGAAATACTTCCTGTATCATGAAGAACTTGAATAATTACACTTATCATAGGATGACAGCAATTTTTAAAATGCATTTAACTGAGCATGTTTTTATCTGGTTGTCCACAACCTGTAAATTAATATGTTGCTGACATGAATAATCAGGGAGTAATGTGTATAGGAACAGTAATGGATTATTTCCAAAACTGCTCCTGTTGTGACTTAGGACAGTAGAAAGTATCTTGTGAAGTATATGTACTCAGAGAGTATGCTACTGCTCTTGGTATCTATAACATATGCTGATGTATTGCTATAATTAGTTATGACAGTGCTGTAGTGACCAAAATAACATGGCTTTTACATATATGGTATTGTTATTCTTGCAATACATAGATTTTACTAAAATAACTTATCAACCCCCAGTTTATTAACTTGATTTCGGTGTCTTTGACCAATTTCCTCTGTAGGATGTTCTCTCTTCTGTCTGTGATGGAAAGAAATTGTCCCAAGTTTGTGATTATTTTTGACCCTTTGAAGCACAAGTATGCCAAAAGCTATCTGCAGGGAGGCAGACTTATAAGGCACTTGTTTACCTAAACTGTTCTTAGAAACATATGTTTACCTGTATTTAAGTTCTTCATCCTTGAGTGTTATGCTGTTCACATTACAAAAAAGCAAATATTTTGTTTAGTGCAAAAAAATTAGTTCTGGACATTGTTTTATATACTTGAAGGCCCATATACACCCTTCTGGCAGTGCAAAAGGCTGCATGAATTGTGAGTATTTTCATATACATCTGAAGTCATACAACTGTTAAGGAATGATTTAGTAGGACTAGATATTTATGAAAATTCTAAAATGGTCCAGAAGTTTTTATATTGTTGAATTTTTAAAATCTGTTTTGCAAACCATAGAGGGGTGTTAAAACTAGGTGTTAAATATTTTTCAGTTAAATATTTTCATATTTTTCAAATATTTCAGTTAAATATTTTTCAGTTTTTCTAATTGTGTCTGTTTGCAAAAGGAATAATGATTATACAGAGAATAACGTTGCCTACTTCTCACTGTTATTGTGCAACAATACATGCAGGACAGAACTCAAATCAGATGAAATGGTACTGTGATAGTGAATTATGTGGAAGTGTTGATTCTATGATTCTATGTTTTACGTAATTCTTGCTGTCAGGTCAGCAGACTTGATTCGTTTCACAAATGCAAACTTTTTCAGTAATGGAAAGGTAGGATTGTTGTATATTCTCTCTGCCTTTTAGTCATATCTATCACTTCATCATCGTAGATAGAGTATTATGGAAAGAATTTACCAAAGAGTAATAATTTATTTATTTTAAACCAGTCAATAGCTGTCTTAAAATATGATTATACTTACTCAGATTTGTGAATATTTTCAGCAGCTGTTACTGCAAGGATGGTTAAATAGACAAATTAAAATTTAGTTTTGTTTTTAATGTTTCTGTCAGTACAGATTTGTATACATAACTTTATTCAGCAAAATTTCTGTAATAATTAAGCTGCAATAGACTTGGGCTTCAAATGTGGCTGATATCGTTTCTTTTCCCAAATGAAGCGGATAGCATGACAGTCAATACTTACTCTCAGTAAGTCCATGTCCATCCCCCCATCCCCGCTTTCCTGGAGTATAAATCCAGTTGAGTGTTCCAAAAGTGATCTGTTTTTTCTATGCTAAGTGGGAGCTCCTTACCCTTCAATGTTGTGCATTCTTACTGAGGTTCGTACAATTCAGCAGTGGAAGTGACGATATCTTACTAGGTTGCTTGGTGAGTTGTCCTGGCAGCTTTTCATGAACATTTCCTTCCCAGTGATGGAGGGGAGGGTAGGTCTTCCCCCAAGGGGGAGTCCTGGGACTCAGTCCTAGGCTGGGTCCGTATGTCTCAGTCCTCCTGTAACGCCCTGTACTGCTCCTGTCCTGGGGCCTTCTTTTTCCTTTGCCCTTTCTTGACTGAAAATGTTGGTGTCTGTACACCTAATGATTTGTGGAATGAAATACTGTGTGTGATAGTAAGTATACAGTTCTCACAGGTTAAAAGTTTTAAGATTCTTCTGATTTCTGGGTCTTCATTAGATTCGTGCAAAATTTTCATGGAAAAGATGAAACACTTTCAACACCTTACTGCTAGGCTTGAGGAGCTGAGACTGCGCTCTGTGTGTCTGTCCATGCTACCTATGCACTTCAGACTCATTTCTTTGCCTGGTGAACATACTTGACCCTCTGCGGTGGGATGAACTGGAAGGCAGGTGGGCAGGGAGGTGCGTGAAGGCAGCGCTGCATAGCCGACACTTGTGCTGCCCATCTGAAATTGTTTGTTGCTGTCACTTGGTTCAGACTGGCCCCTGCCAAGATGAATACTTGTGAGTGCTGCTTCCTTGGTGCTCTGGCCCAAGCTGTTTGAGTCTCTGCCAGCAGTATCACGTGCAGGCGCCTGGGCAGCTGCAATCATGTTGGATGGGTCAGCTTTTGGTTGAGGCTGTGAGCAAATCAGTGAGTGTCTGCTGTCTCCTAAACTTGAAGTTACACCTTAACATACAAATATTGAAGCTGTGCATGTTTTAGAGTTTCAATTTAGATACACCAACATCTAAAGCAATACGTTATTTAAGCTTTATCGTTCTGTGGAGCTTTATAGTTATATTGTACAATTGTGTTAAATTTATTAGTCTGCTCTGGAAGCATTGAGAAAAGTTCATAAATAAACTCTAGATCTTCTGATAAGGCAAAAGATGTTATTAGCAAGGAAAGGATATAACTATATCCAGATTTGATGTGACTGTTCCACAGATAAAAAGGAGAAAAGAGAGAAGTCCCTGTTTTAAATCCAAGGAAGTAAGTGATAAGTTCACATTGTTGTCTTTACTGGGCACCAGTTCTAACACGATTTTCAGGGGACTTCAAAACAAATTTAGCAACGTAGAGGAGTAGTCTGAGGTTTTCCTCATTTTAAGTGGAACAGTCGGTAACTAAGGATCCTGCCAAAGGACAGTTGGGCTTGACATTGTGAAGGACCGGAAGGAGCTGATGAGGTGATTCCTTGACAGCTGCTCTGAGTCTGCTGCTGGTTATGTCCTGGAGAGTTGCATGGTGCAGCTTTATTATTTGTTTGCAATTTAGGCAAAACTGTAGATATTATTAGTGTGTTAAGGTCTGAATAATAATCTTGTGTAATCACTGTCTTCCCTGGTTTGACTGGGAGGAAGAAAGCTGCTTAAAATACTAAGGAAATAAAAAGCTTTGGTACGCCTCCTCACACTGCCTAGAAACCTGAGTTCCAGCCTGCTCTGTCCTGTTGGCCTTTCTGCCTAATGCGGCTTCTGAGGACCTGTGTAATAGTGTAAGTTAGGACTGCAGGCTTCAGCAATTAAAAAGCAGTTCAGGCAAAGCTCATATTTGCCTGGTCTCTCTTCTTCCTCACTGTAAAAAACCTCAGAGATGAGAAAAATGGAGTGCGGCTGTGGGTCAGAAGCCAAGCAGATGAGCATCGGTAAAGTCTGCATTGTTCTTGACGTTTTCTCAGGAAGTATTTTTTTGCTGCCTTTATTAGTAGAAAACAAATGGGAATTAAAACAATTTCTGCTGAGATGCTGCAATCATCCAAAATACGTTGATTGGAGAAGCTTCAAAAATGATAAAGAAATAATGTAGATCTTTTCTGTGCTCTCTGTGAAGTGGAAGGTAAGCCTGGGGAAGTAGAGAACAGATGGCAATATTACCACAAATAAAAGCCATAAAAGAGAAGGGTGAATAAACTCTACAGTAGTTACAGGACTTGAGTTTTTTTCCCTCCAGGCCAAGTAAGGCAGGAAATCTAAATAAAATTTTACTCCAACGTTAAAAATTCTATTTATAGTACAGGACAATTTGAAGAGGAAAATTTACACTACAGGAATTACTTGAAAACCTGGGAATTACTGTTTTTTTTTTCTGAATATTCTTTTTCTACTTTTTTTTTTTTTCCATGAAAGGAGGCTATCATCCAGTGAAAATTGGTGATCTTTTCAATGGCCGGTATCATGTTATTAGAAAGTTAGGATGGGGACACTTCTCTACAGTCTGGCTGTGCTGGGATATGCAGTAAGAAAACTATTTATTGACATTCACCTTTTTCTTAATATGTTACTTCATTTTGTTTGCAGTAACTTTTGTTTTACATGCATAATAAAGTTATGTAAATGTTTGCTATCTTTTTATGTAGAAAGATGTATGCAGTCTTATTTTGCTCTTGGTTAAGCGTGTAGTTTATAAAAGGTCTCAGAAATAAGTACAATTCTATTTCTTTGACAAATTAGCTTTGCTTATTGAATGTGCATGTTCTCTTGAACATGCGAGAGTAAGCTGATGTTTTTATTTCTGTTGTATCTTTAATGAAAAAATATACTTGTACCTTGATTGAATGATAAAACGTGTAACCAAATACCTCTTTTAAAGACATTAGCATCAAGGAGACAAAATATTAAATCAGACTGTTAACACAGTATTGTTAAAAGTTGGTTTTTAGTGTAATTTCAGTGTTTTCTTTTGGAAAACATTAGGTTATGAAATATTCTGTTTAATGTTTCCAACCTTCAAAGTATGTCTATTTTAGCTCAGAGCATGTGTTGAAAATGTTTTTGTTCTTTTCAAGGGGGAAAAGGTTTGTTGCAATGAAAGTTGTAAAAAGTGCCCAGCATTATACAGAGACAGCCTTGGATGAAATAAAGTTGCTCAAATGTGTAAGTATCACTCACACAATACAGTGCTCAATACCAATAATAATAGTAATAATGAATTAAAAAAATGTAGTAGAATATTGCTTTTAATCGTGTTACCATGATTTCTGAAGCTCCAAAATATTGTTTAACTTTGTGTGGACAGAATTAGTATTTTAAAGGGAATTTTTTCCTAAAACGTAAGTGTTTATTTCTTGGTTTAGGTTCGTGAAAGTGACCCTAATGATCCCAACAAGGATATGGTTGTACAGCTAATCGATGACTTCAAAATTTCTGGAATGAATGGAATTCATATCCTTTTTAAAACATGGCATCTTCATCAAAAATGATGTACTAGGATAAGTAAGCATTTAGTTCTGGCTTTTTTTCTAGTTAGTCATAGTTTAAATTTGTAATGTAACACCAAAATACATGTAAATGCAAAGAATAGTCCAGTGTGTAACGCATTCACCCAAGTGACAGTAGCTTAGCTTTTCTAAACACAATGCAAGACAAAAAAAAAATTCCCATGAATCCCGTCATGGTCTGCTAGGATTAGAGATAAATAGTTTACTGAAAAACTGGAGTTTTACTGAAAAGATTTGTAATAACTGAGGCTTACAGGAAATATGTTTTGCTCAACTAGTAAAGAGAAAGTAAGTGTTGGCGTCACAAAGAAGCTGGTTTCTCTTTTTTTTATGGGAGACGTGAGGGTGTGGAGATTCTTCTCTTGCTTATGTGATCCTCTTTTGGCCAGGTGTTAACCTCTTTTAAAACCTTTGCCAAAAAGCTTTTCCTTTGAAGGCTTCCTTTAAAAAAAAATTAAAAAAAAAAAAGAGGGAGACAGAGTAAAATATGACTGAATATTGTTCTCAGGGAAAATTGTGGGTCTGTGAGTATATTTGATTTTAGAGTTGAGCTAAAGTGAGTTATCCTTGCTAATTATATTAGATATTTTAGCAGTTTATTATATTACTATGCTTTCGTTTACCGTTACAGCTGGTATTTATGTGTGTGCTTGTTATGTCTTGGAGCCATAATAACAGACTGCATTGTTCATGGTGTCATACTACCAGACAAAGAGACAGTTCCTGCTCTACAGAGCTTAACACTAAGTTGATTTTGGTGATGTGCCTTCAGTCTTCAGCAGATCAGGTTAAGGTGCTCTTCACCAACTCTTGTCCTCTAGGAGAGGAATCTAGGAGGTGACTGTCGCTAAATCTGAATACCCACTAGAAAGCATCCTTTCAGAGAGAAGTATGCAAGCAGTTTTAGTCCCATCCATCTGTCTTCTGACATTAGTTATGAAGCCGTTGGGTTTGCGGTGAGTGAGAGTGTGGGGACAAGTATTCTCAGTTACAGAATGAGGTCTTAATTGCTTTTCCTTTGTCCCATTTTGATTTGTTTCCTAGTTGCTTCAGTGGTCAGCTAGCATGGTAGAAAGCTGCTTAAATGTAAGTGAAGTTAGTATAGTCTGCTTTTTTCCTAGGTTTTACCATCGAATTAAAATGAATTCAAATAAACCATACAGTTGCCAAGGAAATCAAGGAAGATCAAGGAGATCAAGGAAATTTCTTCACATAGTGAGCAAAGAACCCTGATTAGTGTTTCTTGGTGCTGCTGTTGTGCTACAAAAAATAGATTTCAATTTATGAGCTGAGGTGCTTATCAAGAAGTATTAATAAATATCTCTTATTTTCCAACTATGTTGACACATTTTTAGAAATCAGAAATTTTGACTTACTGTTCTCATTGTACAACACTAATATGAAACGGGGAATAAGAAAATGTATTCATAACCATACATAGAAATAATTGTTATCTGCTTAACAGAGTTGTTTCCCAATAATGTTCTTAAATTATTGCTAAAATTCTTATGTATGTATACATCTGTATTAAAGGTGAGAGAGCCATTTCTAAGTGTGAGGAGTAAATTTCGTTAGGGATAATATTTTGAAAGCATATCCAAACTTTATCTTTTTGAAATATAGCACTTAAGCTGGCAGAGCCGAAAGAGACCATGTACTGGTGAAAAACAGGGGTTCATATAGCTTTGTGTTAGCAGATTAA
This sequence comes from Scopus umbretta, assembly GCA_013400535.1. Classification (NCBI taxonomy): domain Eukaryota; kingdom Metazoa; phylum Chordata; class Aves; order Pelecaniformes; family Scopidae; genus Scopus; species Scopus umbretta. The sequence goes on from VZTL01007909.1 coordinate 70,465, forward strand.
AACTGGATAGCTGATGTTGATTTATTCTATTCCAGTTTTACCTTCATGTGGAAAACTTTGGTATGGAGTTCTTTTTTGTGGAAGACAAATGTTCCTGCCTTACTGAGAAGTTTATTTTTCAGAAAGGTGCAGTAGACAGAATGGGCTGATACTGGACACAAATTTAAATTGCAGCTGGAAGGCTGTCAAAGTCTTACCCACCAGTGAAAGTATGATATTGAGTATCTTATACTTTGAGTTTTCTTGTGAACAGTTCGTACATCCTGAGTTGCATTGCTTATTTGAGCAATGGTTGGTTGCATTGCTTATTTGATCAACTCCTTTTTATCTTCTAGGGAAAAAAAATCTTTGGTGCAGGTTCTTTTGGGAGGGAACAGGTAACTGATTTTAACATTTTGCTACTATTTGTTTCTGTTTTAAAAATGCTATATTAGTGCTATGTTAGTGTTACTGAGTTGAACACGTTGAGAGAAACACAGTAATTCGAGAGTTTTTCCATGCTCTGCTGTTTCCAGCTTCCTTTGGGCAAGTCACTAAATAAGTGTTCCTTGACTGTAAATTAGAATAACATATGCTTCATAGAGGCTTCATTATTGGCTATGGAGAACATTTAAAAGTTAAAGCAAGACAGAAGAGAGGTGGGTGAATCCTTTAGATGGCTAATATCACAAAATGTCATGGAGCTTCCAAACAGAGAAACTTGTCAAGAACCGTGTAGCACAGAGCTGGGAATGTGCAGAGCCCTTGGCCTGCACTGTGTGTCTGAAAACAGTCATCTTTCTCCTAGGAGCTCTAATAAGTGTTTATATACAGAGGGATTTTAACAATGTGTGTTATGGTAGACTAGACTGGTAACTTTTTAATTACTGTACATTTTAAAAAGATTGCAGTTATGTTTTTTTTCAGGAAATAACAGAATTCCCAAATTTGGGCACTTTTTTGTTTTCAGTAAGTGTAGATTATTATGTTTGTCTGCACTGAATGTTTATTAGAGCCTTAAGAAATGTTTAGTTGACTGTAGCATTTTTTTTAAAAAAATATTCAGATAATCACATAATGAAGCAAGTGTTTGGAGAAACAAGTGAAAAAATAAAGGAGGAAACACTCCCAACACAATCAGATATTACAATAGTTGTAATAAATTTTATCTCCAAAGAATATACAGCATGAATGAAATGTTATATAGAGCCTAAATGCTGCCAGTCCAGAAGCAACTGAGATACATCCAGAAGTGTTCTGTGTTGGTACCAGAGCCTTATTTCATATAGCTTGACTAGTCTTTAACCCTCATCAGTTTTCTAAATGCTCCAGTAATGTGTGTGTGTAGAAAGATAGATAGTTACAGGTAGGATTTTAGTAAAGAAAGAACAGTTTTAAGTACTTAAGCTGTCAGCTGATTAATGCTATGTTGCCTCTCACTTCTGCTCTGATCAGTTTCCCCCTTTCAGACATTCCCTAAACCACTTCAAAGAGTATTTCATAAGAGGTGTTGTTGGGTTGATGGTTGGACTAGATGATCTTGGAGGTCTTTTCCAACCTTAATGATTCTCTGTCTGTTGGGTGGGCTTCAGGTTTATTTTTGCTGGAGGACTTTTTGGGCATACTCACCTGTCAGGATGTTGAAGATCCTGGGGCTTGCAAGGCTGGTTTCCTAATAGTTAATTCACAGCTTTGCCCACAACAAAGAGTTTAGGAAGTCTGGCTTACAGTTTATGTTTTTCAGGTCAGGATAGTAAATCAGACGACAGTCATGTGTTTGCATACCTATTGCAAATGCTGAGCCTCCTGTATGCCTTCTCCCCATCCCAGTTGTCTCCCCGGTATTGAGCATGCCTTGAGTTTGTCTTGAGTCCTCCCAGCAAAACGTTGCAATCTTTCTTTCAGGTAGACATCACTTCTCTTTCTTGTGGACTTCCTTCTCTTTGCCCTGCCTCTGCCATTCCACCTTGCATCTTCCTTCTCTGTGCCTTCCCCTTGCCTTCAACTGTGCACTTCCTTAAACCCCTTTCTCTTCTGGTTACTGGCAAGGCTTAGCACCTCTGTAAGTGCAAGGAATGTCAGGAATGTGTATTGGAGAGTCTGCAGCAGCAGTGGTCTGAAGGACTGTGGGCGGCTGTCCTAAATTTCATTTCTGAATGCTGCAGAGTCTTGCCTTTCTGAAATCTTGTGTTGCTGTAGCATTGCAACTTCACTGCGTGGGCTAAGTTAATAAGCCCTGCAGAGCTAGTGTGCTCTGCTCATCCTTTTTGATGGCTGTGTGGTTTACTGTGACTTCTGTTCATTGGAGTCTTGTATGGTAAAGTAACTGAGACTGTTTCCTTTTCTGAATGGAACAGGGTTTTATAATTTTCTGAGTAGACTTGATTGATATGATTGGGAGATGACTATTCACTGTCTCTTCTAATACAGGAATTAGGGAAGGTGAAATGAGATGAACAGGTAGCAGCAATCAAAATGTTACTGTTCTTCACAACATGCTTTGACCAGTCTTGTGACCTTTTAACTTTGGTCTAACTCCAGCATAGGGAATGTAGATTTTAAAACTTCAGTTAGCTTTATGCATGTAGGTAGGTACTTGAGAAGAATGTAAATGATAGACCAATAGACAAAGTAAGTCTCATTTTGACACAAGTTATGACAGTGACTCTTAAGATTATTGCCAAGACTCTAGTTAATAAAACTTAGAGCCCTAAGTTAGGTAAGATTTTTCCCGTAACAGTGCAGTTCCCTATGAATGGTCTCTGAGATACAGTCTAATTTCATCCATTGAAATTTTCCTGCGGTATCCATCAGTTAATTAATTTTCTGTTATTTGTATTACGTTATTCTTTGCAAGGTTATAGTATGTAATTAAGATTTTAACATTCATTCTGATTTCCAGGGACGTTAAGGTCATTCCCAGCTTATGTCTGAGGATTAACTCAGTATAGTCGAACTGTGTAATTTCTTGCTGGAGTGTTGTGGATGATGAAACTTACAATTAGTTTGAATATCTGAATATTTTCTCAATAGAAGGATAACATACCCAGGTATATTAAGTGTAGAATCTCTAACTTAAAAAGCCCTTGAACCACAAATCACTGGAAGTTGTACATCTTGTTTTTTCCTAATACTCTTCCACTGTTGGTGGCCAGTAGTAGATGCTGGGTCAAATTAAACTTTTTGGCATTCTGTTTTTTTGCATGTTGCTTCCAAGTTCCGCATTTTCTTTGTTCCTGAGTTCTTTGGTGATTGCCGTTATTCTCTGCAGTTAAAACTGTAGGTGGTAAGAGATCCATTCTCTCACTACTTTAGTCTTTGTTGTCAAGTGATTCTTAATTGAGCCTAATCAAAAGGATGTTTAGTATGGTTCATTTTCTAAAACACTGTTGCTGCAGACTTTTGTTGTTAAAACCTTCTACTCATATCATCTAAAATTTATTAGAAACTAGAGATAATAGGCCAAATCAGTACTTTTAACTGTTTCAAAGAAGACAAAAGTGAATTAATTATTTTTTACAATTACCTATTTCATTGTTCACCCTAATGCTACTGTTAACATGTAGAAATAACTGACAAGACTTGCATAATTAAAACATTTTATTTTAATTTGTTCTACATTTGGATACTGTTCTTGTATGTGTTCATACATGACTGAAATGTACTACCAATGCATATACCGTGTTCTGCTTATTTTAGGGGGAACTGTTTTCCCTCTAAACAGGGTGATGATTGCTTTAGCCAGTATGCAAACAAACAGTTGTGTTGATCTCATCAACAAGTTTATTTGGAAATTATCCTTAATTAAATCCCAGATGTCTGTATGGTCTTCGAAGTACTTGGACATCATCTCCTAAAATGGATAATCAAGTCCAATTATCAAGGCCTTCCCATCCGTTGTGTAAAAAGTATAATTCGACAGGTAAGATTTGTTAATGTTTTAATTAGTTTTTTCCACCATTATTAACAGTTTGAAGGTTAGAATGATGATATTTCAACTGAACTCTTACTAATGAATATCTAAGATAAGATAATTTTATTGGTAATCCTGGGGGGGAGGTGGGGTTGCAAGAGTGTCTTTCCAGATAGTCTGCACTTCTGCATGCTGGGGTTCTTAGGTTTTGGGTTTTTTGTTGTTGTTGGATTTGGGGTTTGGGGTTTTTGTTGTTGTGTTTTTTTTAATCAAGATTTCCCACTGATAAGGGAGTTTCATGAGCTGCTTTAGAAACTAAAACATTGAAGCAGTGAGTCTTTTTCAAAGATGTAAGGATATTCATATTCAATTGCAGTTTAGGTTGACACGTCATGCTTCTTAATAAGATCATCTGGAAAATAAAACATCAGAATGGTGGGAAATAAAATATTATTGTTATAAAACTGAACAAAAATTGTATCTCTCTCTCTCTGAAAAACAGATTCTAAAGGAAAAAAACTGTTCTTTGAAAAATTGTTGTCTATCTGTATTTAAGTTTTTGCAGAGTCAGAGGGTTAACAAAATGGAACAGTTCAGAACACTTCACTGGGACATGTTCTTCTAAAATACGTTCTTTTGCTGTACTATGAAAATCAAATTCCTGAGAGGTGATCTTAAGGAGAAATAGTGCCTCAGCAAGGAAAAATTATACATATCTCTCTGATTTTGTATATACTATTAATCTGTGTGCCATTAATACCTACAAATGACGAATGACATATTTTGACACTGAGGTAACTTGCATCACCCTTCATCAACATTACCCCTATTTTATTAATGAGTGATTTGTTAAAGTAGTTACTTTCTTTATAATTATTATTGTATGTCAAATGGTGAATATCAACCTATCATCTCTTTAATCAGAATTGGCTAAATAACCTGATGTATGCGGTTGTTAGTATGCAGTTGAAGTTTTAGGTCCATTAATTTCGGTACAACTAGGTGGCTCAAATACTAGAAATAAGCTGTAGTAATGCAGTTCTCTAGTGGAACTGAGCTTCCTGCTAAGAAATGGGAATGTGTGTATTTGTATTACGTGTGCATATGAATATCCACTGGTTTTGGTAAATGATGTCTTTTTTTTGTTTGGAATGTTTTCACTTTGGTTGCACCGTTGTCCTGGAGTTTGGCCAAAACCTGAGAAATTCTGATGTAATTTCTTGATATACTGGGTCTAGCAGCAAAGCCAGGTCTAGGAGCTCTGTGCTGCAGTTTACTCCTGCCTCAGTTACACTGCCTGTTTGTAGAAACAGGCTGTAAGCCAGAGCACTGAATGGATCCAAACTGAAAACAACCCCTTTTTGGAAGGAAGGCCTGAACCCAGCTTCACAGCATCTTTGCCAACAGGCTTCTGTAACCTAGCAGAGGAGGATGTTCAGGTGGGATCTACAGGGGTGGTGACCACAACCCAGTAAGAAGTGTAATCAGCAAGGACAGGGGCCTGAAGGACAGAATGATGGGGGAGGCTGTCAGTGTTTTCTCTCATCGACTCAATTGGCATATACAAATGCATACAGCATGGGGAACAAAGGGCAGGAATTAGAAATCCATACGCGGTTGTAGAGCTGTGGCCTCACTGTGAGTGCAAAGGTGCAGTGGGATAGCTCAGATGCCTGGAGAGTAGCAGTAGCCTGATGCAGGCACTTTAGAAAGGGTGGCCAGGGAAGAGGAGTTGAGCTTAAATGTTTGAATCTTTGCTGTAGAATGGGTCAGGGTCAGATAGGAGACCCAACAAGGGTGACATCGTGGTATGTATCTGCTACAGGCTGCCAGTTTCAGAAGTAGATGAGAAACACCTTCTTTAGACAACTGAAATAAGCTGGTTGTTATAGGGGACCTCAAACCACCTTGATATCTGCTTTGGTAGGGCAAATGCTATCAAGGAAATTTCTGGAGTGTGTTGGGGACAGTTTCTCAGTATGGGGTGAGCTGTGTCTCAGCAAGAGACAAGTTGGAGATGCACCGTGCTGGACTGGTGACAAATAACAAAGAACTAGTTGAAAATGTGATGATTGATGTCAGGCTGGGCACGATGGCTCCTGGTAGACAAGCTGAATGTGAGTCAGTGGTGGGCTCCTGTGATGATGAAAGCTAAGCATGTAGTAGGCCACATTAGTGATAGTGTAGGCAGCAGCTGGAGGGCTCTGTTTTAGTACTCCAGGACTTTGTACAGTTTTGGGCTCCAAGCGCAAGACATTGGCTTACTGAATTGAGTCCAGTGAAAGGCCACAAAGGGATGAGGGAGCTGCAGTATATAGTGTATGAGACATCTTGGGAGAACTGGTTTGTTTGGTTTTAAGAAGAAAAGGCTAATAAAGGGGGAAACTTTTGATCTTTTGTCATGGTTTA
>VZTL01007911.1:0-24201 GCA_013400535.1 Scopus umbretta
ACTTTTTTCTTTCATTTTTTAGTTTTTCCTTTAAAAACAGAATTGCCGTTAATTACTGTCTCTAAAAGGTGGTTATGTGAGGACTGGTGTCACATGCACAGAAATGCCAAAGCTTTTTTGGTTTCTGTAGCACGAATCTCAGAAATGCAGTGTGATCTTCCTGAAATGGCATTGCTGGGATAATGCCACAGCACAGAAATTGGGTAAATATTTTCCTTGTACTCATCAGTTACTGGCTGTTGACAAATACACTACCTAGAGTGGTAATGCAGGGTAATGATGTCATTACTGGGGGATAAACAGTGCAGCTGCAGTGCATGTCTGTAGTTCTTGCAAAACAGAGGCCTGAGGGTGAATTAGTTTGCGTATCCCAGACCTTTCAAATCTTTCGCCAATCATCACAGAAATAATTGCAAAAGTGACTGGTGAGCTAATTCAGGCAAAATACTGGCTAACCTGAACTGCTCAAATTAGAGAGAACCCTTTTTTTTTTTTTTTTTTTTGAAGACACCTTGGAAATAAAGGGAATGAACTGGACAGAGTGAGATTTCTTTCCATCTTCTTGCTGGTTTCAAATCGGACATGAAACAGAAAGGGTGTAACAAGCTATTCTCTTATTTTTCTTCCATCCATCTGGAAACAAGAACTACCAGAAGTCTGACAAGAAAGCCTGATCTCCAGCCAGATTTCTAGAAATGTTAATAAGAGTTCCTTATTCAAAAATCACCTTCAAAACTTCTTAACTATCAGGAAGAGAACCTCAGATGTCTCATCTTCTAGCACAATTATTCCTGGAAAAGGACCAAGAAGTGCCCTACAGAATCCTCCTGCTACCGTATGCAATGAAACCTACATACATAAAAATATAAGAGATATATCATACATATACATGATAATGCTGGTGACTACAGATGAGGTTAGGAATAAAGCCTTTTGAAAAACCTTCAAGAGATGTACAGTGGGGAACAGCAACAGAAGACATTTTCTCTCGTGGGCTTTGCTCAAAATAAATTTGTTGGGGGGAGAGTATTCCCTTTGCTTAGGTGTCAGCTCAGAGCTTTCCAGGTGCAAACCAGAAACATCTCAGAGACTCCCTGATGATGGGGGAGCATCTCCAGTGCTTCGGTTGGGTACACGTCAGCTGCAAAACGAGCTCAGGACCGCACGGGTCCTGCAGAGGCTTTGAGGGGTGGCACATTGCAACACCCGAGAGTCACCAGCGCAATTTCCCTGCTCCATTTTGTGCGGTGCAACTTAATGGCGTTATCAACATCTTCTGTGATATATGTCCTGTGATCAGTGCAATTACTGCATGTCATCACCACTGTAAATTTACCCAGCCTGAAACCATTTTAAACTTAAACTGCATACTTAAGAACTACTATCCACCTCCTCTTTGTAAATTAGCTCTATGATTTATCTGTGGGAACCATTTCAAAAAGTATACATTCAGAAATACATATACCACATGATGTCTTTTCCATATGGCATCTCATAATTATTTTGCTGTGTGTGAACATGATGAAAACAGTTTCATAATTCTCTAAGGGTTAGGGTAAATTATTTCAATTAGACATATTTCAGAGCAAACATTACCTTAGGGTTTATTAATAATAGTACCTGAGAAGGAACAGCTGCCTTTTAAGCAGCAAGAGCTGTCAGCTTCTCACTGCCCCCCCTGTAGCACCCCTTTTGTGACTCTAAAAAAAATGGCAGATTTTCTCATGCTTTACCTAAACAGAGAACTTGGCAGCAGAGACCTGGTTGTAATCCTCAGCAAGGGAGCTGGTGGGTGGATTTTTTTCTCTATAAAGTCTTGTATAAACCACACCAGTCTCCTGGTATTTATTTTGTGTAATGTTAGAAATCATACACAGATCCAACAGGCCATGTAAAGGAGTTTTGTAACTTCCTGAAACCCTTTCAGGCAAAATCTTTTCTCCAACAGCAGTCCCAGGTCGTCAGGATATTATCACCATTTTTTAAGGGCAAAGTTCCTCGACCATTTGCTATAGTATAGCTTTGAACAGTTTAAAAGAACATCTAAATTAGATCAGCTAATTGTTAGGAATTGCTGTCAGAAGTATCAAAAAGAAAATAGCTCCACCATCAAAGTATACGCCCATTTTGTAAGCACGGGGCTTACAAACATCTTGCCTTGCGGTATTACGTGCTGTATTTCTCCTCTAGCTGTTTTTACATATTAAACCTGCCCTACGTCATGCACTGATTTGGAGCTACGGATCCTGTGACGATACCCCTCTGCACAATGCAGCCCATCTTCTTTGATGCGCCACATCACTCCACAAGTGCATCTGCTTCTCTGCAAGTAATACTCATATTTTTACACACAAATGCCTAAGAAACACCTAGGTTCATACAAGTCCCTAAAATCCTGAAAAGGAAACGTGCTGAGCACCAGCCAGTGAACGGGCATGGAAAATCCCTGCCTCTCCTCACCCCACACAGCTTGCAGAGAGGCAAGTGAATTGACCCTGAACATGCAGCCACTAAAGCTGGGTTGAAAAAAGAGACAGAGTTATGTCCATTAGCTAATAAATAATGCAGGTACGATCGCAGAGAGGGCTGGTGTGACTGACTACTTGTTACAACCTGTGGGCTGGAAGAAAATTGTTGTGGAGCTGTAGCTCTCATGAGAGTGGGAGATGATGGGCATCAGCCCCCCCCCCCATCAATCCTGCTCATGCATGGAGGAGGGCTGAAGGCACCCAGGATGGGGAAAAAAAACAAAAAAAATTAAACTGAGATACATCTAATAGTATCTGTAAAAGCGTTTGAAATGAGTATGCTGAGAAATCAGCTCTCACCTTGACTATCAGTCCTTGAATTCAGTATCCCAGTGTGCCTACGAAGAATGGGCTTCCAATTCATTTAGCGTATCGCTGTCATTGGAAATGTAGATATACACACACACAAAGAGCAGAAAAAGAGAGAAAGAGGATGTACTTACATGTGTAACTGTAGGTATAATGCACGTGTACAAACCCACGTTTGCTTGAGAGCCAGTGCCGGGGTATCTAAAATGCTTAGGTATCACGTGGCCAAACATGACTGTCCCATCACATTGTTATCAGACTTTAATCTTTCCGTCTAAGGTACAAGAGAAAAAAGGCATTTCCAAACAGAAAAATTGATTGGTAAAAGGCATTCAAGCTATACATTATTTCCTTTTGGTTCAGGTCCTAATATTTTTGCCTGGCTCGAGTTCAGGAAGTCCTATAACTTTGCTGAATGATCTCCAAAGCCCTCTTGCCTGTGTCTTTGTGCAAGAACACTCACGTGTAGCCTTGAAATTGCCACTTAAAAGAGAAACCATTTGCTTCTCTGTCTTCTACAGCGTAAGGAAGCATGTGGATTTCTACAGAGCTGTTTACCTGGGACTTCTCCAGGAGGAACCTAGCCTGGTCCCGGCCTCACAAGAGACCTTTAGCACTGTGTGCCGCAGACCCAAAGGTCCTGGGACAGGCTCTGTCTCCCGCTTGCGTGTCCTGTTTCAGTGTGTAAAACCCCATAGGAAGTGAACAAATGAGAACCCTAAGCCCCAGATCTCTTTAACAAATTGAATAAACAAGCTTTTGTCTAATGTTTGGACTTTGAAACTACTATCTCATTTTGGGAAGGCTATATTCTCAATCAGGGAAACTTCTAATCTCTTTCTCCATTCCATCCAAGGAGGGAACTGACCTCTGACCTTTGCTTTCCTCTCTACTTAATCCCATTATTTATTCTTTTTATCTCCATAACCAGACAATCTTTGTTACAGTTCATATACTTTTATACTTTTCAAAATCCCACACTTCTCTGCGTTTGATTTTTTGGACAACTCTCTTGAAGAAACGAAGCTTACATGTTGGCCCTGTCTGCCAGACCTTTTCTTCCTTAACCGTTTGCAAATTCATTGTCTTATTTCAATCCAATTCAATAGAGAGGTAGAAGCCCTGAAGATAATTAAATTCTTGTAAATTCTGCCAACATTGGCAGCTGGAGACAGGTAGGGGATTGAAAGGAGGGCCTCTGCTGCAGGAAAAGCTGCAACAAGAGGTTCTACAGTACCATTTCTGCTGGCTTGGCCTTGGCCAAGAAGTACGTGCTTGGGTTTGTAGGGCTCCCAGTCTGTCGTGCAAGCAGAAGCTCAGGGGAAACTGAGGCACAGTATTGTCGGCTGTAAGGGGGGTGACTGGAGATAGTGCCAAAAGGTAAAGACGTTAGTACCTGGGAAAAAAACAAACAAACAAACCAACCAACCCACCCAAATCCATACAAAATGAAACTTCAGTAATTCTGCATCTCGCAGTACAACATTTATATTGCCATCCTCATTTCCGCAAGTGCTGATTCTCAAATCTTTTGTTTCACCCAATTCCTGCAGAGGAATATAAGAACCAGCAAACTGACTTGACTGCCTTGTACCCAGACAGGAGAATTTTGTATCAAATTCTACACCCATGTATAAAATCCCATCATCCGCCTGTAGCTTTTGAACCCGAAAGCTAAAAACAGCAACGCAGTAGATGCTTATATCGGTATTTGTCTTTACAGCAATTTCTAGCGTACGGCAGGGCTCGTGCTACTCTCGTACCTGTTCACAAGAATGTTGCATGAGTGACGGGGGTATATACTTGTACTCAATAAATACGCAATATCCTATGCTGGCAATGGGAGTAGGCTGGGAGTCAGGAGACAGACTTCCATCTGTTATTAAAAGGTTGTGGGATTGTAGAAAGTTTTCTTTTTTTTTTTTTTTTTTTTTTTTTTTTTTCCTTTTTTTTTTTCTCTNTTTGTCCTTCTTTTTTTCCTCTCCCACACTTTGCCTTTTTTATTAGTTTGAGCTAAAAGTCCTTGGGCAGAAAGGCCTTTTTTTCACCAGATGTTTGCATGAGCCTAACACATTGGGAGCCCTTTCTTAGTTGAAGTCCAGATGGCCTACTGCAAAGTAGATAATAGCAAGACTCTAGCAAATACTGATGTTCTTATATCTATATGACAACATCACCTTTGAAATGGGAATACTTGTCTGTATCTTATAAGAATACATTGCTACTTGTGTATTTAGCTGTAATAGCCCCACCAAAATACAAACATAACATCTTAAAAGTATCTCCATCAAAATTAATGGACAGTCTGACAGAGATCAGACTTGTTTTTTTGCAAAGACACCAATAATCTTAATGCATCTGAGATTTTGCTGTGCCTATCTTGTTTCTCTTCCGCTGTGTTCTGCACTCTGTATCCAGTCTGTTAAACAGCTATCTCTTCCCTTGCTCAAAGAGAAAGGCTGGACTTCTCATGAACGTTGTCTACTGCTCACAAGTCTGGCTCAAGACCCATCTATAAATTTCATTTGCCCTTTGAAGAGAAGAAATTTTCCTTGATGGAGGTGATTATCAGGTATTAAAAGCTAATCTTATAATAAATTTGTGAATTAGTAAGCTTAATTCTTAACTAGTCAAAAGCAAATCCCTCTTGCTCATATCGTGTTATACTAGCATTGCATGCTATCGTATCACTGGTATTCAATCATTTGTCAGGGAAAAAAAAAAAATCCTCAGGCAAAGATATTCACTAACTGAAATGAGCTGGGGTGGCTAGGTTACTCACCACAACATGTTTTTCAGATTGTTTCTTTTTATTTAATCCCAAAGGGCTTTTATGTTGTGTCAATCTGTACAATAAAGTTCTCTTTTATGAGGCTGACTTTGCTCATGTGTTGTTAGTGCACTTAATTAAACTCAGAAATGCTTCATTCTTTTTAAGACCCTAATTCTGTTCTGAAATACAAACAGTTATGTGCCCTCAACGAGAGAAAGTCAGTGTAATTTGACACAAGTTTCAACGACCCCCACGAAGTGTTCCTTCTTGCGTTGTGCAAAGGAAGGAGGAATGAAATGGTTGAATGTTGGCTTCTGAATTGTCCCCATTTTGAAGGTGAGGACAATCTGAAACATTTGGACCGCTTCTAATACCCCTGTAGTCTGGTTGCACGGCTTGATTCAGGTCCATCTGTACCCAAAAGTGGGAATAAATTATGCATGTGAGGGGCTGCAGCAGCCTTCGCATTAAATATTGATCTGCTGGTCCTCTGCCACTCTGCAAGACCGTGCATCTCCAGATCCACCTGTCTGCACCACAGTGATGGCAGGTCCCTGAGGAGGTGCCTTAACGTTGCACACAAAGCCTATCATCCAAAATAGGTGGATCTAGAACAAATTTCTTGAGCCTAATTTATTCCACACCTTGCTGGCATAACAAGTGTTCCTGAGCCTCTGCGGATATGTATTCAAGAGGGAGCTGTCTGTCTACATTTGATTTTACATTTCCTTCAAGCTAGTTCAGAGATCCATAAGCAAAATCAGGCACCTGGGGACATCCGAGAGGACTGTGAATTCATAAACAATAAATGCTTTACAATCATCCATACTTTAAGATTTTAATCTCTGGCAGACAGGGTTTGGATAACTGCTTTTGGGTAGCGCGCAGACTCTGTAATACAGGTTTATTCACCTATACTGCACATTCCACTTGACCGTTTCTGAGCAGAAGTATTACATGAGGGTGAAGAAACACAAAACCTCCCCAAAGGATGTCCTGGTGCCCAATGCAGGGAGAGACCTCCACCCACACCCGCTGGTCTGCCAGGCAGAGCTACCTTTCAGCGAGACGGAGCAGATGCAGCACCCTTTTCAGAGGGGCCACTCAGGCATGCGATCCGGCGAGACTGATGAAAAAACTCTTTCTAATCCTACCACAGCACTTCTTGACCTCAGCCTCCTGCTTCAGGGGCCACACTTTGCAAACGCACTGTGGCTTAAGAGAGAGATCACGCCGAAGCAAACCCGCCTTCCCACACCTTTCCCCCAGACCCTAACATCATAAAATAGCCACTTTTCGATCCAGAGGAAATTCTGGAGCCACACAACACTTCCAACATCTAAGCTACTTGTCAGTGCATTTGTTGGTAAAGGTGCTGACATCTGTTTGAGGCATCAAAAGCGTAAGACTGAATCAGACCTGTGAAGTATACAAATAACTATGAGTGTTAAGTAATTTCTCTTACGGGAAATAACTGTAAGCAATTTTCCAGTATTTCTAAGTTGCAGCGAGTCATGAAAAACATTTCCAATTATTTTCTTATTAGACGCTCCAGTCATATTCAAACAAGCATCTGAATAGCCTGGCCGTGTAAGAAAGGCGGGAAGGGTGGTATGGTCAAAGCTGAGATCTAACAGCCCACTTCAGCTAAACATTTCCAGGCTAAGTCACATACTGAAGTTTTTCTACACCTGAAAACATAGAATCTTACTGAAAATTACTTAGTAAGGGTTTAGTGCGGTGTGCCCTTTGACTTGGTATTCCAACTGGCTTGAAAACTTTTACAAGCTCAGCCTTTACTATTGTATTTCCATTTTTTTCTAATTGCAACAAAGCCAAGAAAGCATGAGGTTCAGAAGACAATGTAATAAAAACATAGGAGAACCATCTCCTTTTCTTATTTTCACAAAGAAAGATTTGGTTTTAGCTTTTGGGAGGAGATTCAGCTCAGCTGACATTTCAGCATAACCAAGTACATCCTTTCCTATCTGCTGCACCAAGCCGAGTTCAAAATAGCTGAATAGAAATAACTAGCGGGCCAGTTGTGGATCTGACATTCAGAATTAAGCAGATGGTAGGCACAAAAATACAGTCTGGGTTAAATACTGACCGCATTTGCCAGAAGCACAGACATAGAAACCCTAGCCACATCCAGATCATAGGCAGAGCACACAGAGATCTACCAAAACAGTAAAAGCAGAATTCAGTATAAATTATTCTGTGTTAATAGTACATGGACATCTGACAGTATTTTTCTTTTATGCATTTTTTTTTTTTTTCTTCAAAAGGATGGAATTTCGCTCTGTACTGGACACTTTGGCCAAGAGCTTTTTCCCAAATGGATGCAATCCCCTTTCTGATCTGAGTGCCTAACACCAGTCTCCTACCATTTCATCCAGACACGCTGCCCCCGCTGCGCTGACGGGTAGGAGGTGATATTTAAAGCAATGCCAATGGAACACAACAGGGGATAGGCATAGCAGAAGCAACAGAAGGAGGATTTTGCAAGAGCTCGCTAGGTCACGTTAAACTCCTTCTCTGGCCACATCCAGTGTCCAGCCCGTATGTCTGAAGATCTTGCTGTAAGCCTTTGTTTTTTATTGGGAAATTTACTGTGGCTGTGGTTTAACTCTGTATTTCGGAGTTATTCTTTAATTGATATAGTGCACTTCATCCGTCATAAACAATAATCAAAGGTGCCAGTGCCTCAGAGGACAGGAAGGCAGATGATCAATACTAGTGGATCACCTGGTCTCTATAGGAATGTTACTTATACATCAAAATTTGTACCAAAGAAGAGAAAGCAAGTGCGTAAGAGCTGTATTTATTAGGTTAAGAGACTCATACATTTGGCTAAGCATCAGTAAAAGCCTCATAGACAAACTTCTTTGTTTCTGGCAGAAATAAATATTTATTATTGCACTGGGAAAAAAAAAATACTCTCACAAAGCCTAACTATTTTAATAAAAAATTTAATACGTTTATTTCTTCCAGACAGGAGATAAAAAGCTGTCAGGAAAATAATGGTTTAAATTACAGTGAGATGTTTTCTTTACCTAATCTTTCTTTTTCTTCTTTCCCCAAATCTATGTGGCATGCTCAGAATTTTTATTTTTAGTAAGAAATGTCAAGGAAACACTTTATGGTAAGTGGCTGCTCACTATTAATTCTTTTGTTATTATATGTGGGAACATTAATTACCATTAATCGTTTTGGCTCTAATATAGATTTCCCACAATAAAATCTTTACACACATATGCAGACCCTATAATCTAATCAAGCAATTTTCTCCTACCTACTTGGAAGGGAGAGAAAGAGCAAGATTGTTATTGTTATTTCTATTTTTTTAATTCAGAGGAGGAGGTGGTACAGGAGAAACTGGTAGTGGGACCTATATAAGAACAGAGAAAAACAATAACTCTTCCTACAGCCAGTGTATTTGCTACTCAATCAGTAACCATACTTGATAAAAGATAAAGACACTTCATACAAGGCAAAAAAAAAAAAGAAATTCAGCAAGAAAGATAGATGTATGTAGCTCTAAGTCATCAGGCAAATGTGTTTCTCTGCAAAAGCAGTGATAATAATAAAACTTTACTTTTCCTCAAGAAAAAAAAACAACATGTAAAATAATTTAGCAGCAATTAGCACAGCGCTTCTTGGCATAGCTCTGATACAGCCCAAATTTCCAGTGCAGTCAATGAAAGTTCACATTTAGTGACATAAACATAACAGAAGTTTATCCAGGTAAAGAAAGGCCAAGCTACAAATGCTGGTTGTTGTGGACAAGACAGTCATGGGAACGTGTGCTGCAAACTCTGTTGTTTTACGTCGGATAAAACTGGGCTGCTGAACTCTTTTTGAGCATGCCATCGTCTGATTTACTGATTTTCATATTGGCAGGTAACTCCTTTAAACCGCTGCAGATAATTTTGCAGAATAAGGTTGTCATTACTCCTCAGATGCCCTAATTTGAATAAACATGATGAATGAATATACTGTATTTCTCAGAACAAACAAGCTGCAAGTTCCATCTTAAGCACGGAAGCTACAGTGTGACTGATTAAGTATGTATGCTGCTTGCCAAATCTCTGCAGATCAACGCAGGACTTAAATCTCACTTTCACTTTTAGACTTATAATTATTCTCAGAATGAAGCTTCCATAATGAACAGTTAAAACCATTTATTTCAAATATTGATTTACAACTGGAGGCCTTACATTAATATGTGCCTTAGTCACTTTGGGCCTTTACCGCTAATCAAGGTCTATGCAGGCAGAGGAGGAAGACTACGTGATGATACCCTTTCACGGGTACGATGTCCACAGCTTGCACTTTGAAGTCCAACGTCATTCATCCAAAACGCAGCAGCAAAACAATACAGCCAAATTCAAGCAGCTCCTTAAGGCCTCTCCTCTCACTATGTGTTAGATTTAATTTCTTTACTCCATCCTCGTAAAACTTGAGCAAATTGGGTTTTAATCTCTCCACTCATGCCTTTTCAGTCCCGATAGATCCCACCGTTCCTGTTTCCGAGCTTCAGCTTCTCTGCAGCCCCCGACCTCCTCCACAAATTTCCTTTTCCTCCCTAGGACTCTGGTGTCCTTTCACTCTTCTTTCAAATCATTTCAGAAACACAATTGTTTAATATAAAATTCAGTCTTCTAAGAAAAGGCAGTCAAACACTACTTCCCCCCCACCTCCTCCAGAAAATCACTGAACTGACGTAACACTTCACAGCTTGGTCAATTCCTATATTATGCCCTACTTCCCACCCTAAATCTCTGACTGTTGTCTTTACTGGTTCCCAACCACTTCTTTCAGCAGGCAGCTCAAAACTATTTTTAAGCAACCTGCAGCACAGGCAGCTGCTGAGATGCTGCAGAGGTTCTAGACCATCTACGTGCAATGGTGCATGGATGGACTCCATTCACACACTTTCCTTAATGGAATCTTTTCAGGGGCAGAAATAATGAGACACGAGGTCATCGCAGGTCATATCAATCCCTTGCTGATGGAAATATTTCAAAGAATACCTATTGAAGTATTTCAGTAGTTCCCATAGGTGCACAGGAACTCTATGGAGAACATCAGCTTAGATGCAGCGTACAATCACTTCGATCGGCCAAAAGCATTGCTGGAAGAACCTGCTTTCCCATCTGCTCAGTAAATAAACCACACCAAGTTCCGTCCAGTAACAAGCTAGAGCATGGATCTAAAAAGGCAGCAGTACAAAAACATCCCTTTTCATCCCCCTCCATCCACCAGCAGAACTGAGGGTAACCTACTTTCTCTCAAGGAGTCCCTATGTTTCAAAAGAACGTAATCATACCAGCAGCTCTGCAGCACAATGACAGGATGCACAGCGCTAACTCACATACATTATTCGATAACATTTTAGCACCAAACTGCTTTTTCTACCTATCAACCCACGGTTTTTCCTCCTCCCAGGATGTCACAGAGTTATTGACATTGACAGAACCAGGTTAACAGAGACTAAAGGAACACTACAAATTCCTGCCCCTAGCACGAGTGATTGAATAATTGCTTTTTTCCTTTCTTCCTTTCTTTTTTTTTTTTTTTTTTCCCCCCCCGATGTAAAAGTTTGCAAGCCTCAGACAACAGGTTGCATTACAGGTTATTGCAAACCACGCTGCAAATGCGCGTACCTTTTTGCACCCTGACTGAGGCCACTCTGGACCCCTTTCAAAATGACTTTGCAGAGAGGCAAAGTCTGCTAAGCGCTTTTCTTCAGTTGCATAAAGAACTGCGAATACATAGCATACCTCTGTAATAAAAAAAGTCCAAAGTTTGAAAAAAAATGCAGAATTTTCTCAATTTCTGCCAGAACTAGTGAGAGCTACCCTTATCTCAATATTACTCAAACGTATTCTGAAAAAAAACCCCAAGAACCTGTCATAATTTCCAATACCATCTTTCAGTATTTTTGAGCAATTCAGATACGATTCTGCATGCTTATGGTTACTTTCTGGCGAAAAAATTAAAACAAAAAAAAAGTCTGAACATTTTGAACTTCTGCTAGAGAAAAGATAAAATGCCTATGACTTAGAGGACCTGTCACAAGTTATAAGCATAAATACCACAGTTTGATATCTTTGGGAATAACTTCAAATATGCAGCACAACCCCTGTTTTTAATCTTGTTTTTTCCCCTTAATAATTGACCTATACGAGCAACCAAATTGTTGGTACGTTTTAGTGGCATAATTTAAATTTCTCTTACGTGTACTGTAGAGTTGTCACTGAAGTCCCTAAGCAATCATTACAGAAGACTGAGGACTGAAGCAATGCTTTAGTTGCCGCAGTATTTAGGAAAAGAAAAAAAAAAAAAAAAAGACAGAATTAAAAAAAAAAAAAAACAAAAAAAAAAAACAACNAAAAAAAAAAAACTCAAGAAATGAACAACCTGGTGGAGATTTCAATCCATTAGCAGCACTGAGCTTGCCAGTTCTTTACTGCAGCATTTGACAAGGCTCTGAGCCAGAGATTAAGGCACGTCTCCTGAGGGAGGAAAAGAACAGGAGCTTCCACACTTCATTAAGGATATGTTTTATTTGCAAACTGCCAACCCCCAGAGTGGCACTGACTTTTGGGTCATGGAAAAGGTTGCAGTTGTGCGCTTGAACCATGCCAAGCTGAGTTGGATAATACCCTTAGAAAAGCAAATCAAAGAAAAATGATAAGAAAAATAGGGAAATCCATGATTGCAAACCACCTAAAATAGGACTTGAAATGTAGCTTGTGCTCCAGTCAGGTTTTTCCTCCTGAAAAATTACACTAAAGCAGGACAAGTGCCCAAAACAACAGGGAGCCGTTAGCTACAAAATGCATATTCATGCTGTATTTCTTCATAATTTAAACACACAGTCTCAGATTTATTTCACATTGATTGCTTTAAAAATGTTAATATCCCTATAGAGTTGAGCCTTATCATTACTTGATCCTTTGCCAAGGACTGTGCTAGCATTCCACGACTATATACATTTTTTACTAAGCTATTGTTGCTTTTTCCTGGCTTGTTTTTCAAAACCCACATAGAAATACACAGCTTATATAGTTTAAAGTATAAATCATAAATCACTCATCATAAAGAGCCAATTCTTGGAGTCTTTATTTGATATTTGCACTGGCAATTTCCCAATCATTTTCAAATGGAGTTGTATTTGAGTAAAGTCATGGATGCCAGTAAAGGTAAATTTTCTCCATTCCAGGAAAAAGAGCTTTAACAGTAATGTTCACTGTTAGGTCCCAGATCCTCTTTACACTAACATCAATGGAATATTTTGCAATGACGGGTGTTCAAGGGTTAAAGGTAAGGGGGGAAAAAAAAAAAGCGCCCATGGGACCTTTACTGGGAAACTTGCCTAAGAATAGGCAAATTATACTGTTACAAAATATATAACCTATTTTCTTGGTTTTGAATATACGTATATGCACTAATAGTGATCATCGACAGAGCTTTGAATTCCTGAACCTGTGCACCCAGCTGGTCCAGTTGCAGCCACCGTTACAGCTATTGTCCCCCTCGTGTCGTCTCTTGCAAGAGTTTTCCACGTGCTCGGGAGCTATAGGAAGAAAGAATAAACAATTACAATGTTTCTTTATTGCTTTGGCATATCCCTTCCCTTTGTAAGGATGCGGATCTGGAAGAGTCTGGATTTGAACAGCTCACAGATACCAATATCCAGTACCCATCCCTTGCCCCAGTGGCTTTGATGGCAGAGCTGAAGGCCTACAGTGGACGATGATCTTAACCTACAACTCTCCCAGCACCATGCACCCCACCTGGCAGACCCCCGTGCGCCCCCGGTGCAGGGATGGGGGTCTCTGGGCATGGCCTTTCCTTCCAGAAGAATCTCTCTGCAGGCCCTTTGCATGGGCTGAGCGCAGCAAGCAACACTGGCAGATGTGAAGGTGCAGCTTTGCCAAGATCTAAGCTTATGGCTACACATCATCTTCAATACCTAAAGAAAATCAAAACAATTACAATTTTTTTTTAATCTGTAGCTGAACTAAAACCTTTTAAGGACAGAAAATGCTCCTGCTGTGCCTTCTGTTTTTCTTCATTGCCTATGAAAATATGAACTTGATAAACTACTGATGCACAAAGAAGCAAGAATTTTTCAAGTACCGCAAGCCAAATCACCTTGGTACAATTTCTCTTAATTTTTATTTATTTTTTTTTTAATCCATGCTGATCTCATAATATTCAGTTTTATTTCACATGTCCATGCATGGGTGTTGTGGTTTAACCCNTATCGACTATGGCTGAGTAGTAGCTCTCTCCCAGATGAACTTACTGATCTTCCTCATTTCATAAGTCTTAATGAGAATTTCAAATAGAACTGATACTTTCAGTATAACCCAAAATGGCAAGATGTCATGACAACCGAAATTGGCAGCAAAAGTAGCACCCTGGCTCAGACTAGCCAAAGGGTTTGGTAAGCATCTTTAATGAGTTCAGTGGAAGATTTGCTCTGCTCCATTCCCAGAGTCACGTTGCTTCTCCTCTCTGTTACAGTCACACAGAGAAGGGAAAGTCAACAGCTGTAAAGATATTGGTCTTTTTTGTCTTCTCCATTCAGGATAACCAAATTTCTGACCTTTGGAGGAACAGTCAAACTATTTGTAAAGCTGATATGAAGGCTTGGTTATGATTCAAGCTTCATGAATAAAATTATCAGCCAAAGTAGAGCGTTCACCTAAAGGAGAAGTACAACATCTCCTCTTAGTCTTACGAGTTGAGAGAGAATCAGTGATTGGGAAAAATATCAAAAACTTACAAGAGAAAACTTTTGAACTCTTGGCCAACTTTGCTTTGCTCCTATAAATTTTCTTCACTTGCCATGTTCCTTTTGCAAGAAAAAGAAACCTACAACAAAAAAACCAAACCTATAAACATTACTTAGCTTTGTGGTGAGGTGTTTGTCTGCCAACCTGAGGTTAGAAGCAGAGCTGGGATCCCAAGAGCTAGGCTTTGTATTATAGTATTGTATTTTTGATGCGGTAGTTAAGAGTCAATTACTGTTTCCATTATAAACCCTGTTTTCCAAGGGTTTATACCTCAACCATTTTCATTTTCATCATGCTGAACTTGGCATACAAGCAGTATGGATACACAATTTTTAAATAGACTAAATGAGGTTGGCCCATTTTTAGATACGGAGTAGTCAGTTTGTCAGTTGGTTTTGATTTTTATTCTTTGAATTTCACAAACTAAACTATAGTTTCACTTTAAAAACTAGATTTAGTCTCTGTGGTTGGGTCTGTTACCTCTTATCACTTCTAAGGAAAACTTAATTGCATTTTTTTAAAAATACAAAAGCCCGTTGACAAAATTCTCCCTTTAAGAACTGATTTTCTAAGTGTAATCTCAGATGCTAAGGCTCCCGAGCCATATGTCCCAACAGAGACTGGTGCATATCAAGCCACTTATGGCTCAAAACCGTATTTTATCTGAGTAACTTACCTCATTTTGGAAAACTGGGGGCAATGCATCAATTCAGAGGTCAACATCTTCCATAATAATCTTCCTGATGACTCCAGAAAGCTTTGGACCTGACAGGCTCAGAGGAATTGTCTCACTGTTTCCCCACCAGTGACTCAAGGTTGACTGTGCAATGTGGGGCAGAGGGAGGGCTGTCTCACAGGCCAGGTGAAACCCAGAAGAGAGCATACCCTTGGAAAAAGACCAAAATCCAGATGGCCAGTGGCTGCTGGAGCCCTCCATCTGGGGCTGCGTGTCACTCGGTAATTACACACAGCAGATGCTAATTGCTTAAAAGCTACTTCAGCTTAGAAAACTCACTTTGCCAAGGCCACAATGAATATTTTTCTTTGACTTCAATTTCCATGCATTCCTTCCACCTGAATTTCCTGCATTTAATTGAAGATAGCTGGAATCACAGAGCAATGACACAAAGGTTTCACAATTTGGCCCTACCACTATTAGACTGACTCACATTCAGTTCATCCCTGTGAACGTCTGTTTCTAGAGAAAAGGTTTGTTGCCTCTGAAGTACAAAGAACTCAAAGTTAATTTTTACTAGAAAGGCGTCCAATATTTTTCCCCAACAGAACTGCTCTACAGTCCAAAAGAAAGTAGAACTAGCTCCCTATTTTTTCAGGTGACCAATAACACCTCAAACATCTAAAAACACTATCCCATTGACATCTCAAACTTTTTTTATAAATCATTCTTACAGTACTGCAGTGAGATATGCAAGTTTGATTGTACTAATTTTACTCTTTGGAAAATAATCACAGCAAAGCTGTGACTCACCCAAAATTTCACAGAGGATCAGGGTCAGAGATGGGAAGAGAACAAACTTCCCAATTCCCACTGCCATATTTCAGGCTTTCAGCAGGTTGCTCCCCAACGCAGAAACTGAGCAGAAAACTATTAGATTCTAATCCAAACTCTGCCAACAGTAATAGATTTCAATAAGCTTTAGGCCAAAACTGTATTTTCCATTTGTTCTGGGGCAAGAGATACATGACTCTAGTCTAACGTATGTAACGTCGCCCAACACGGCTACCTCAACAGATCCCAAGGTGAGATACCAAACTGGTAGGTGTAACACCAACTTTTATTGCTGCTACTGTTTGCGTTGTGTTGGTAGGTCGATACAATTTTTCTCATGTGTAATAGATAAGGCGTATCACAGGGGTGAAATGCCCAATATTAGGTTACCTTCTTCCTTTTCACTGCCTACGTACAAGCACCATAGGCTGTATGCTCTCGGAGTGCACGCTCGGATCATGTTTTTGTGAACACTGACAAGAACAACTTTCTTGAAAGCTATCAAAGCTGTCCTTATTATCCTTTATGGGCTGTGTAGGAAATGTCTCCGCTATTAGACATTTAACCAGAGTGCAGCAGAATGGTTTTGCTGGCCCCCTCCAGTTCTTCGGGTGAAAGCTCTGTTCATAATCAGTTTCTGCTTTTTTTAATGACCCTCAAGAGGTCCCTTCTGGTACACTTCAGTTCCCTTTCTAGTGTCCCATTGATTTTACAGACTTCAGGAACTTGCTCTTAACCTTCTGCTTTTTTCCTGGATCACTGCTGAATGATTAGGCACTATACAGCCTTTTGTTACCCAGTACACTGAGAGTGATATCTGGAGAATTAAAACACCAGTTACAATAACATTTGCTAGAGAAAGAGACTGCTCTCCTCTCAGGGCTATTCACCCTATTTATGTGCATGATTTTCTCAGAGAACAAGAATGACTTCAGACTCATAAGAGGAAAATACAGAACTATCTGCTTGAGTAAGAGATTGAAATTCACTCTAAAACCTACATTTGTACCATGACTTTTAGCAACAGAAGTGGAAGCATTTAGTGTTGGGAAGGGTAGGCCAGAGCCTGGGAGATGGTGGGCAGCATGTAAGAATAAAAAAAAAAAAAGGGGGATTTTAAAGGATTTTCCAACTAAAGTATTTCCAGTTATCTGATTTCACTCACATGGAGCCACATCAGTGCCAAAAACGCTTGCTTGTTGGGGATTTTTTTGAAGTTAGAAAAGTTTGAGAAATGCCTCTTAAGAGATGCCAGGTAAATTCAACCAGAAGGATGCTTGGTGCAAGGACATTCTCCTAACCACAGCGTAGCAGTGGCACAGACTGTGATTAAATGTGCCGTTCCTCCCAATGACCCTGATCTTTCTTACATGCTCTAATTTCACCAGGATCCTGCTGCAGGAGGGACGGTTCTTCCCGATGTGATTTTAGGACCATTTCCTTCCCTATGTGCTCCCCAAGTAAGATATCAATCTTTTAAAAAGTAGATTAGTTCCTTGGAAAAGATAAAGGACAGAGCTTCAGTATCGTCCTGCGACACCCCACAACCCCCGGGAAGTTTTCCCAGGAGAGTGAGATTCAGGCAACTCCGTTTGCACCAAAGGTTTGAAGGAGCATGTGGAGATGGTTGCAGCCTAATTACTGCCCACTGCCCAGTCTCCGCTTCTGCTGCCTAGCTGAAAGATGCTGGAGGGGAAAAAAAAACAACAAAACAAACAAACAAAAAACCCAAACCACCTTAAAACCAGAGAATGAAATTGCGTCGTCGTTGTTGTTGAGACACCAGCTGAAAAGGAATCATTATAAAGAGGCTGATACTTTCAGGAGGGAGACAGAGGACTCACCCGAATGATCCTAGTTAAGGGCCTTAACGGAGAGACGGCTTAACATCTCTTTGAAACTGGTGAGTCTCCCTGCTTGGCTGAGTTTGAATTGTGTGTTACTGCAGTAACATTTCACAAATAGGGATACCCCTCCTTTTAAAAACTGTTCACTCCCAAAATAGCAACACAATTTAACAATATTTTGTATCAAGACAATTACATTGTAGTATTATTGTAGTCTTAGTACCTCATTAAAACAAAAAAATGTTAAATCCTTGTTTTGTTGAACACAAGAGATGAATAGTAAATATTGATTTAGAATGAATGCAAACATTTCCCTAGGAGTGGATAATTACAGCCTTTCTATGCAAAACACTTATATTTGAAGAAGCACTTCACTTACTTTGCCATGTGGTATACATTCTTTAGTACATTTTAAATTATACGTTGTCCTGGACAGTGTCTGCTCTATAATTTCTTGTGTCTCTACACCAGAGTCAGTATGTAATTTTAAACTGCAAACTTTCTGCCAACTAGAAGGGGAGAACAGGCTTAACTCTTTCCCCTAGCTGGGCTCAGAAATCAATGGAGACTGCACACATAGTTGTGAGACCAGTGAGCTCGGTGCTCGAGCAGCAAGGAATGAGTTTGGTCTAGCTGGAATTTAACAAAGATGCTGCTCCCAGCGGTCCTTGTTTTCACACGGCATTTTCTGATTACTTACAAGGCTTGATGTGCTCTAATTTCTAGCCAGATCACAAGGAGTCTAAAAATTTGAACAAAAACTTTACTTCCAGAGAATTCACAAATGAACCGAACATTTGAAAGAGAGCGTCTAGGTTGAGAGCATTTGAACGCGTATTTGAAGCAAATGATTTATTCTGTGTATTTTGGCATGACGAGGTGTAGTTCTGACATGGGACGTGCTCGGGTCTTCCCAAGGAGGGTCAGGCATGGCTATGGTGCTTCATGAAAGGAGGGGACAGAATTTATGCTCCAAACCCTATAGCACTTGTCAGGCATTAACTAAAACTGTGTGGGATTATTAGGTTGCAAGACTGGGACATAAATTCATATACAACTTAATCAGGCTACATGTATGTGAAGATAATATGCCCCTGTAGTAACTTGAGAGATTAATCTAAATGACTGGTGAATTTTGTTATCTTATACAATCACAAGCACCCTTACTGCATGTATTTTATGGGCCGAGTTTTCCAAACCTGGGACGTTATACCTAAATTACTTCATTTTCATAAATATTCACATCCTCATCTCTCCATCCCCAAAACAGAGAAAAGCCTAAATGGATATTTAAACTCATCCTAGTTTAAGCAGCATTTAAAGATGCTCTTACAGCCCTTCAACGCATCGTACAAGGAGAGGCTCGTATGTTTTGCTGGATCCAGACACTTTAGGCACCACAGATTACCAACTATGGTTAATTCGTCGTCGTAATGAGCATTGCAATGGTACTCAAAGGAAGAGCAAACAGGAGCTGAATGTGATTCCAGACATTGACCACAAATTGCATTGACTAACCCGGCACCAGCACACTGAATAAAGCACAGCACTGGTAGGAAGCTCTTACATGTGACATATACCCTGATTATCTTCAATGCTTTTTGGTAAAACATACAAAACAGGCTGTAGCTACAGGTCTTACACACACACCCCAATACACTCGTGTTTGCTCACAGGGAAGATCCCAGTGTTACTCCTGCTGGATTTTTAGCCTGGGAATCCATTGAGTATCTACTACTGCACACTAGAGTCAAGCGTAGTTTTAAGGAACCTATTGGAGGAGAGGCAGAGGAGGGGGAAGAAACTACATACATTTGAAAGAAAATGGAATTTACAGTTTCAAGGTAATTTCCTGGCCAAGGAGAAAAGGGAGAATGAAAAAGAGAAAACGTGTATCAGAATACAGCAAGTGCTAACCAAACCAGCAAAAGATTGCCGGGAGAAACGATGAAGTCCTGATGCCCCCTGTTTTCTCCAAGATATTTCTCAGGAGCCCCACCCTTCACCCACCGCCAAACCCTTTCCACGCAGAGGTTTTATTCGGCAACGGGTTGCGTGGGGATACATTTCCCTAACGTCTGTTTCCTAAGGCGCAGCTTTGTGCTTCCAGGGAAGTTTAGCAGAGCGTTAAGGCGAGAGACTTGAATCCTGTGGGCAAAGTTATGTGTCTACAAGGAAAATATTCAACCTCTCTGCTTGGCACCTACCCCCCTGTGCTATTTGGAGGTAGCCACATCTCTACAGCAGCACCCAGGATAGTCCTGCTCAGAGTGACTGAAGAAACATTCCACTGGAATTTACTGGCTTTAAAATTAGCTCTTCCCCTTTCCCCCTGTTCTGAGGATTTGCATAACCATAGGGGAAAAGACGACATGAGATAAAAATAAATTTGGCCGCTGCGGATCCAAATCAAGGGAAAAGTGTCAGGGCAGTGTTTTGCTTTGGGTTTTAGTGGAGACAAAATAACTGAAACTACTAGGAAAGATAATGTATGACTAAGAAAATTCCCTGAGCCATCAGAGGATGTGTTTTCAGCTTTTCTACATTTTAGTTTTATTTTCTCACAGCAATGAACTAGGATGAGATTGGAGTCCTATGACCAAGCTGGCGCAATCCGTGCACCCTACCTGGATAATCAGGGATTGTAAATCATCATTTTATAAGAATTTAACTTTTCCACTTCCAACATAATCAAACGTAGTGGTGAGGGGGCCACTAATCATGACAAAAAATATACTTCAGATTCTTTCTTGAAGTGCCAACTCCAGTAAGTTCTCCGAGTGAAATTAAATGCACGCTCTTATTCCAAACCACAGTTTCCCCCTGGGATGGACGAATCTCAAGTGGGGGCTGAAAGTTGTACCACAGCCCAGGGTTACACCCATTTTTGCAGTTTTTTTTAACTACTGCATGTAGTATAAATTGTATTCCAGCCCACTCAGTGACTGTGCTTTCCAGCATTGGTAATAAAAAAAGATGTCTTCATAGTTTCCACATTCCAGCACTAACGAGTGGGCCAGTCCATATCTTCCCTCGGTTTCTCACAGTTTTATGTTTGTTTGCTTTAAAGGCTTCTCCGTGAAGCTAAGGGCAGAAAAGAAAGAACGATCTGGTGTGTGGCGTAAGTGACAGTTGGCGCCGAGTCTGAGAACAGTAACAAAGAGTCATTTTAGAGTAGAAATTAACGTGGAAAAGACCTATTAGTCCATGCGCTTCAT
This sequence comes from Scopus umbretta, assembly GCA_013400535.1. Lineage (NCBI taxonomy): Eukaryota > Metazoa > Chordata > Aves > Pelecaniformes > Scopidae > Scopus > Scopus umbretta. The sequence goes on from VZTL01007911.1 coordinate 20,999, forward strand.
CTCCCTGCCAATGTGAGGTTGCTCCGTGGAGGGATGCTTTTTCACAGCACTCACTGAGCCCGCTGCTCCTGCCACCAGCACGCTCCTGCCCCCAAATCACACCATTTGAGCACAAAACACAACCCTCAATATCCCAACGCCGCAAATCCTCCAAGCGAGCGCTTCACCCCCTGAAGCCACCGGGGAACCAAGGACGGAGCATCTCCGTCCACTTGCTGCTGGGTGCCAGAAGGACCCTATCCCAGCCTGTCCTCCGGTGAAGGAGCCGGCTGCAGTACCAGCCGCTGCCCCGTCGCCACACCGGCCAAAGCAAACATCACACCATGCAAATTTATAACAAAAAGCGGAGCAGAGGCCAAACACAATGCCCTCCTGGTGGGAGTCAGTGTGGAGACAAGACTTTTTTCTTTTTTTTTACTTCCTCCCCCTTCTTCTTGGAAGGGAGGAGAAAGGTTTCTTGGCTCTTCACCATGAAATATAGCACTGGCAAGAGAGAGGGAGCAAAGCTAAGCACTGGCTTCAGCAGATATTGATCCCTGTGCACGCTGAAGTGGATAGTGACCTTTGGCAACCTTGCCCCCAGCCAGAGAACAGGGTCAGGGAAGACTGTACGAAATGGGAAGAGCCATTTTAGTCACTTTTTAGCCTTGCAGTCCCTCGCAGGGTATGCAATCCCGGAGAACATACACGTTCTGGCAACGCAGGAAAGCGAGTGAAAGGCGAGCAAGTACTGCAGCAGTGCGGGCAAACTGGAAGGAACGGGTGGAGTGGGGTTAAGTTTTCCCATCCCAGTTCCCAGGTCTTCTCCAGAAAGCTGATGGTATAGAAGGGAGCTAGAAAGGGTGAAGTCCTTTGCCTGTGGCATGAGTCAGATGTAGAGGCAGAAGAAAAGCAGTGGAAGCGCAAATGGGCTCACACTGTTTAAAAAAAAAAAAAGAAAAAGAGTAATTTCATGCTTTAACAATACTGGCACTCAGGAAAGATGCCTTTTTTGAAAGCTGTCATGTGTTTAGGACTCCAGTATTCCCCTCCAGACACATCCATCCTCCATTCACAGGACTGATGGCCAACGCATTCACGGCGAACCCGGCGCATTCCTGATCTCTGGGACCCAGTCTGTGTGTGCAGAAGGACTTTTCACAATGCAGGCAGTTGATCTGCACACACTGCGGGCTTTGTCCAGGACTTCTCGATGTCAGGCATCCAAACTGGAGTTGCTGAAGTCCGGAAACAGCCCAGACAAATAGCCAGAACACTATTTCTCTGTATGCAGAATATTTTCAAGCAGAATAAGTGCACTTCGATTATCCCGGCTGTGTAGGGGAACAACCTTAAAAGCCCACAATGAGAGTGTAGGAACCCAGCAAGCAGGCCAGCTAGGGAACAAGTCACCGAATCAAACGATAATCATGGGTAGAAGAAACAAATCTGAATTTCCTAAGCGCAGAGAACACTTGCAGGGCTGGTGGAGACCGTACTTCCCATACGAAAGTGTTAACAAGCAGTGAAAGAACTGAAGCGCATCTAATTAAAAATGCATACCAAGGCATAAAGACAGAGTATAAGAGTAAACAAATGGCAGAGACCAGATTTGTTTGCAATAAATGAAGAGGAAAACACCACACAATGCAAACTCATCCAGCAGGGAGGATACAGAGGGAGGCGAGCAGGCAAAGGCACCGCTCTGCAAAACCGCCCAAAACAAAGTCCGAGGCAAGCAAAACACCCACAGCGCACCCAAGCACGGATGAGCAGGACATAGGAGTGGAAGTTGTGCAGAGGCACGGTCCTTGGTAGGAACAGTTGCCATTTCGAAACAGGTACCACATTGCAATATGGTTAGACCAAAAGACGCTGCCAAGCAGAGCTCCAGCTCAACATATGAACAGGCCATCACGGGACACAAAACAAAACAAAGCCTTCTGGAAAAAAGTACATTTCAATATTTCTGCTGTAAAACATCTAGGGGGAGGCAGAAAGATGCTGAGTGGGGCCAGGAGGATTGGGTTGTTCCCCCTGGGCACCTTAAAGAGCCACCTCTTTTGCCAGCTGGATGCATGGAGCCCGTGGCTATTACCATGAGCGACACCACCTTATTGGCATTGGGTTTTCAGAAATAAAAAGAAGATGTACCCTCAGAAGAGCTCTTGCAGCCAGGAAATACTGACACCCACCACTGCTAGCGTGTTAATGGTTCCGGATTCTGAACAACGCTGGAAAATAAAGTCCAGCTGCTCTGGTAAGAATTGTGTGTGTCACACCTTTACCGCAAGAAAACCGTGGGTTCTCCGGAACCAGCAGGGACTCGGGGCCATCGACAGCAGCTTGTCCCATCTTTCCTCACCCCAGTCACAAGGCCACCTTCCTTTCTTCAATAATTTTTTTTTTTAATTTTTTTTTTTAGGTCCTGCAGCACTGAACAATAGTGATCACACTATTTCTCGGAAGCAGCGTTTGTTTGATTACTGCAGAGTACTGTCATCTGTTTGTTTTTTCAACACATGATAGGCCACTGTGTTCATCCCCTTGGGATTCCCAGCCAAGCGCAGTTCCCATCCAAATGGGGATAAAAGTTCAATTTTATTTCACGGTTTTGTCTTCCTTACAACAAATCTTTCCTGACAGTGTTTTCTGACTGCTAAACAGATCCGTTTTGAGTGATTGATCTAAAACATCTGTCTGTGAGATTAAAAGCAACATTGAAGGGATACTGCGACTCTACTCCGAAGGTGTGGAAGAGTTCGAACGCACAACTCGTAAGCAACAGGAGGAAACTTTTAGGCAAATGCATGCACTGCACCGCATGGATTTTGAGGCGTGCATCTTTCCCCTGAAAGTTTTGCCAACTGCCACATAATACAGGAAGTCATGCTTCAAAATATTTAAGGTTGTATTTCTCACAATTTCCTTCTTATCTTTCATAAGACTTACATTTTAAAATGTCAACCTACATATGGGAATGTTTATTCTCAAGGAGGCTGATCCATCAGGAAACTTTTAAAATCTTCTTCAAAAGTTGTTGGTTTTTTCTTTTTTTTTTTCCTCCCCTTCTCTCTCCTCTTAATGGATTGCTTCTGTTTAGGTTGTACCTGCTTTTTCAGCTGACATCAACTCCCAGCTTCGAGGTGTTCTCCCCTTAAAACAGAGGGAGCGGTGAAGGGACTTATAGACACCATTTGTAATACAACTCGGGGGGGGGGGGG
>VZTL01007911.1:24223-65898 GCA_013400535.1 Scopus umbretta
TGGGGGGAATATATCCTGACATTTTAGTTTTCCAAGAAATACAATGAGATGATAAAACAGAAAAATTCATTCAGAACAGATTTATAACATGAAAGTTTGCATGCAATGGATGCACAGAGTGTTAGTTCTGTAATAAGTCTGAATACCATTCCCAATACTTGGCGTTACTTTTTTGTTTAAATTCCACTGCTTACTCTTTTGCCATGTTACTATATTTTTAGTATATGTGTTCCTTACTGCCAATGTAAATTCATTTAATGTTAGGCATACAACAGTTTTTCAATACCTTTCTGTTATTTAGCTGTGTAATTAGCTTCCTAAAATATGATTTATTTTAGTTGAGTTTAGTTTTGGCAAGGAAGCAGGGGGCATGGGGGTTTCTTCAGTGCAAGCACAAATTTACTACTGGCAACACTGCTATGAATGGCATGGAGACCAGCATCAGAAATCCATCTTATTCACAGAAAGGCCATATCTACTGGGGATTAAGTGTAGCCCCTTTCCCAGCCCCCTTGGCTACCCTCCAACACCTACCAGCTCAGGGATGGGACTGGGACTTATTGCTGAGTGCAGAAAAAGGGGCTATTACGGGGTAACACCAGTTCTGAGTGTGCTGGATTGTATCCAGGCAAAATTTGTTCATTTCATAATAATAACGTCACATCTTTCTAGGTCATTAATAAATAAAGGGTTTGGAGGGGCGATAAAAGGATTTTTCTTTCTTCTTTACTAAATGAAACTATTACTATAAAGGCCCTACATAATTTGCAGTAACCTATGGTATCATAAGAAACTGTGTTCTTTGGCTTCCAGCTCATATAATGCTTAAGAATACGGTTAGCGTTGAGAGTGCATGTGACTCTCATTTAAATCAGAAAATGTTTCCCTGCCTTTCGAGAGGAACATGTGTGCCAATGTCCATAGATATTTAGACACCTGTGCACCTTGACTCCTGGAAATAACCACAGTGAGGTCAGTGGCAACGAAACACATTAGATTCTGCAGATTGTACAAGTTATTTTATGCACAGTTGTTTCATGGAAAGCTATTTTTCTTCTTCAGAAAGCTGCTAATCACATCAGGAATAAACTAGGTACATCTTCCCCCATAATGCCAGCAAACCAAAAGCAGCAGAGTAGCCATTTTTCACAAGTCAAGTATTTTAGATTCCCACCTTCAAGCTAAAGGACTTGATTCTCTGGGTATGAGCAGTCCTGGACACCAAACAAAAAGCCAATCTCACAAAAAAAAATCCATCAGCAGTTCCAAAAGCTATAATGAAAGGTATGCTGTTTGCTCTCATGAAACTAAAAGATGATATACCGGTAGATAGATACCTAGTCTGGGCATAGACAGACACCCATTCCAAATATCAGTGCTGTATCAAGGCTTGTTTCTATAACAGATTTAAGAGAGCCTATTAGATTTTTTTATTTCTATGAATATTTTTCTATTTCTTCTGATTGTATTTATGTTATACTGTGTGATGTTCTAAAATGTTTTGGAAGCCTCTTTGGGGCAGCAAACAGCAGAAGGAATACATATATAAACCCCACATGACTCCACTGCAACCCCTTTTCCAATCTGCGCCTGAAAGTCAACATTAAATAAGGAAAAACATACACAATCTTGAAATGGTGATATCTGGGCAGCCTGAGGATGTGGTGGACAGGACATGGGTCTCGGGGTGCATGCCTTTCCCTCTGTTTCCTCCTAGGATGAAGCACTAACGAATGCAACCCCGTATCTTTTGGATTATTAATCTATATGCAAAAAATGGAGTCCTGCGGTCCCGCCCCCCCCAAAACAAGTCATCACCCTCCTTGTTTTAAGATTTAATATGGCCCAGCTGAATCCTCCATCCCTGCATTCAGCTCAACAGACCCTTCAGAAAGCGGTGAGGTTTCACAGTGCCAGGGTGGTCCAGGACCAGGGTGGACCTGGCTGCAGCCTCTCCCAGACTCACCTTTCCCACAAGAAAACCGGGGTTTCACTCAGCCATGGCAGGCGAAACCCCGTCTTGTGCCTTTCCCCCAGTCAGGCTGAGAAATGGGGACACTGCACATCCTCTTACACCACTCGGCTGTGAAACTGGTGGGGGCTTTGAATAATTAACGGGAACGGCTAGCCTCGTCTGCTTACAGGAGTCATCAGGAGAGATTAGCTAGAAGCAAGTACTGATGCTCTTAAACTTCTTATGTCTACAGCTGGCCTTGTTTTTCCCCCCTCGCCGTTTCATTTAGCACCAAACCCTCCAGGTGCTCAGGGAGCAGAGCTGACATGAGCCCTAACGGGGGCTCAGCCCTGCTGCCACCGCAGAGCCAGGCCGTGCTCAGGTGCTGCCCCGCTGCAGGGCTGCTCTCCAGGTTGACAGCAATCTCCTCCTCGACGGTATCAAGCTTAAGTTCCCTCAAGTTCCCTTCTTTGCTTGTCGTGTCATAAAAAGGCTATGTGAGCTGCAGTCCGTCACCTTAAATCATTTTAGCACCTCCGTTACCCTACATGGACTTACAGTGCTGAGAGCACATTTGTATTTTTCTCCTGCTACTTTGGATTTATACAGAAAATGCCCCAATTTCCATTTATTTGCGACAGAATATTGCCTGTCTTCTTGTTTTATCTTTTCAGCTTAAGAAAAATAAGATAGGACATGATCACCACTAACGAGATGGCACATTCTATATAACTTTTCCCGCTGTGTTGTTTTATTTACCAGCTTTCAAATCCCTAACCTTCGTCTCTCCAACCTCCTTTTAAATGAAAGGATCCTCTTGTCTCTGTGAAGTTCCTATCATCTACACTGGTTTGCATGTTAAAGTTTCAGCATCCATTTAGTCAGTGACGGTTATTCTGCTTAATGACTCCTATACCCCTGTTAATACTGTTTTATCTGGCTCTAATATTTTAAGATCTTGTCTAATATTAATGCTAAATGCTAATATTAAAGATTTGCTACTAATATTTTAAGCTCTAGCTGCTAGTGTACTAATGTTTGGGGAGGTGCTTGAGAGCTCATTGTATTGGAAGGACTGCTGGGTAAATTTTAACGTCCTTTATGAATATTGCATAGAAATCTAGGCAAAATAAATGGAATATAGGGACAGATTTTAGCAATTTATTTATGGAATATCCTGCCATCAGTGAGCTCAGAATCAGGTTGAATATGTACGTGTGTGTGGGCATGCGAGTCTATGTCTCTCTGCATCTCTCCGATAAACCAGAGAGAAAAAGAGCCGCAGCGTGAGGCAGAGGTAGGGGACACGTGCAGCCTCTCCCCCCTCGGGTTATAGCAAGTGCTGCCCCTCCGGGTGTATGCTACAGGGCCAGGGAAAGGAGGCGGCTGCCATCCCCCAGGAATCCCAGTCCCGAGTTACTATTCCTCCTGTATTGCTATTTGACCATTTAGAGTATACAGCTACAGCCATGTTTACCTCGTGGCAATACAACACCCTAAAAATTTACAGGGAACTAGAAAATAAAATAAAATTTAAGAAAAAAAAAAACAAACCCACACCACAAATAACCATCCCAAACCCCCATTTTAATACCAGTTTATTAACAGAAACCTCTGCCACATGCAAAGGGAGAACAGAGCCACTCCTGCTCCGAAGAACAACCCCTCTCCACTAAAAATAAAATACAGTGCAGCATTTATTTCACCACGGTTTAAGAGTTAATGAAAGATTTGCACCTGTACAGCTGTTGCAGACTGAAACTAGCTTGTGGAGCGAATGTGTTTTCTGGTTGAGACAGTTGTAAATGCCTTGAGTAAAAACACTGAGGACTGCTAATGGATAGGTTTATTTTAAAGCATGCCATCTGCTATCAATCATAGAGAAGTATAGGAAGCAAGTTTGGCTGTGCTCCCTCCTTGTGAGCCTGATAAAGATAGGGCTGTGGTACTCTGGAACATTTAGTACTCAAGAGAATAAAACATCAAACCTACTCAGCAGCTCCACTAACAATAATAAAAATGCCTCTGCCTAAAGGTGACATTCTGAATTTACGATTATTTGTGTCTATAAAGTGTATTCTTTGGCTCCTGACTCATTCTGACTGTCTCACTACAAGAACAATACATTAAGCCTGCCTGAAGTAAATGGAAATCCTATCCTTTTATTAAACCAGCAGCCAGTACCTGAGATGTTCTAATGCCCTGTAGGACCCAAAGAAGGTTTTCTGCTCTAAGTGTTAATTCTATCGGTAGGATTAAAGTCAACTGCAAAGCAAATGCTTATTTTGTGCACTCAGAACTAAGCCCTTCTTCAGGTAAATGTTGTTTTAAAAGAAGAAGAAAAGAAGAAAACCCAAGGCAGATTCTAAATATGCAACTGATCACAAAATGAAGGCTGCAAAAATTGTCATTCAGCCCGATAGCTCATATTTTATGCTACTTAGCATTTGATACAGGAAAAGCTTATATTGTAAGAACCTGCCCAGGAAAACCATGCACAAAATGCCCAAAAGGTGTGTGCCAATCTTCCTTCCTAGCAGTGAGCTTCACGTGTGCTGAGATTCTCCAGAAGTGAATCCAGGGATTTTGTTGGGGTGGTTTTTTTTTTTCTTCCCCCCCCCCTCTCTTTTTTTCCTACACTGCATTTTCTTCAGAAAAAGCAGTTAGAAGATGCAGATTTACATCCCTGAGATGCACAAGCATTTGGTTCACTTCAGAGATATGAATCATTCCCCTGGCTACTGCCACGTTCTTCTTCTCTCATTTCTCCTCTGGTACCCCACTGATCAGGGGCTCTTGAGCCTGCCTGCTTAAAAATAATTAAATATATAATGCTTCCTGGCAAATTCATCCGATACAAAAAACACTTAGCACTCTGTATCCGATAACATTAGGCTCCTATCTGCAGCTTAACAAAATTCCCTTGCAAGTCTGCTGCTGATGGAAAGCATTGCAGTGGAAGCTTGGGGAAAACCCACCTGGTGATCAAGCTCATGAGCCTAATTAAAGTTAATAGAGAAATTAAAAGTGGGCAAAAATTGGAACAGCAGTGTGGAGGAAAAAAAAAAAAGTAAGCACTAGGAATAGAAGGAAGATAAAAAGCTATAGGAAAAGTGAGCTTTCCTTTGAAGTCAGCTCTGGAAAAGCGACGGTGATTTCTTCAATGCCCCCACACCTTAAATGCTTTACACAGTAGGCCACAGGTACAAGCAGAAAAACAGAAAGCAGAGGGTTAGGCTTATTAGGGTCACAATATTAAACCAAGGCTGCTTCCATTCTGTATTCACTGTTTTGGTCCTCATGAGCTTAGTTGTCTCTCAAGTCTGTGGTCAAATGGCCACTGATTTCAAAAGTATAAGTTCCATCCCCTTATTCTGGGGACCAAAAGAATGGAGAAATAAGTTCCTCAATAAGGATCAAAACTAGTGAATACTTCAAAAGAATAAGATGAAAGATTTAAAAAAAAAATAAAATAGGAGATTTTAGAGAGAAAGATAGAGAAGGTTGTTCCAGGGGAAGATGGCTCAGGTCTTAGGAAGATGGGAGCAGACTGCATGGTCACTTGGCTGCAGAAACACCGAAATACTGGAAACAATCCAGGAAGATAGGAAAACAAAGCTTAAGTAACAAGAAAACCTGAACGAAAGCAGTTATTAAGACTCCCATGCTCAGAAACACCAGGGGAATAGCTCCCTGGAGGTACTCCTCACCTCCAGGTGAGGATTTCCAAATAATGCCCCTTTGCTCAAGAGCAACGCCCCAGCTCATAAGGAAAGAAACATCAATGACCATCTCACATTACTGAGCTCTGTACCAAAACCACTCATTACATGCTTCAAGAAGAGGAACAGTAAGTCACACAAAGGCACATCATAACACTGAGGTCTCAGACCAGTCATGACCATTACAAACCCCAGAAAGAAAAAAAAAAAAAAAAAAAAAAAGTTCAGCAAAACTCTGTTTATCAAAAAAATCATAAGAGCTTTGAATCTTTCACAAAGAGGTATCTGTTTCTCCAAAAGTATCATTCACAGGATTTATTTTTTTAAGTCTGGGATGATTTTAAGTTTTGGATAGCAGGAAAGAAGAGAGAGGATGTCAACCCAGACTCACCTCTAGCCTGATGGTCACATGCCTGGGGCTGGCAGGAGGTCCAGGTTCAAATCCCAGCTCTGAACTGCCCACATTGAAGACAGCATCCAGCGGGGAAGATGCTCTCCGTAGTCTTTCTCCATAACATTTTGTAGGCAAAAAACCCAATAATACCCGAGGTTTTATTTTCTCTCTCCTGAGAAATTGAAACAAATTAAAAGGCTTGAAAATTTTTCATGGCACAGACTTCTCGTTCACGGCCAGCCCTAACCACCACGCTGCCCAGAGGTTCAAAGGCACGCTGTTCCTACTAGAGCTGATATTGTGAACTCTCCAACTTTTGCATGAACTTAACGTGTTCTTTTTAGGCTTGTTCTTTAATAACACAGCACATTTTCATATGAAATCTCTCAAGCTCAGAGCAGCTTGCTCACCAGAGTTCAAGTCCCTAGCACACAGTTCATTGCAGCTCTAATGAAAAAGCACAATGATTGGGCCTGTGTCGCTAAGATTAGACATTAGTGGCTGTATCAAGAAGAGAAATACCTGCAGATTAGCACAGCAATTTGCTGCTCTAAATCTGAACCTTCTAATCTCTTTTTTCTTAAAGTAAGTAGCAGCCCGTGAATATGGGAAAAGAATTAAAACTACATTTACTAAGTGATTTCTAAAATACTTCAGCATGTGTTTTAGAAAACTGACAAGTCATTAAAATATAGTTAATAAACATTATTCAGAATTCATTGCCTCAGATTAACACTACTTTAAAATCACAGACATTCGTTGGTTCAGTCAGTGCACTGCTGCCAGAGTAACTCCGACGTGGCCATGCCCTGTTTGATAAAGTATATGATGGGTAAGACAGAGTTTACCTTGTATTCCTAGCCTCTATCTGCAAAGATATTTCAGAATTATTTGCAAAAGGCTTTAAAATTTTGCGTCCCGGCTAGTGAGGGCATGCACAGGAATCGCTGTGCGGTGCCATATGGGCAGAAGGGAGAACCACGCTTCCGCCAGCAGATTACGTCTCCTCCCGTATGGGGCAGCTTACTACAACCAGACAGAGCAAAGCCTACGCAAGTGACAGCTGGACTCGGATGTATTGAACACGCGGTGCAGTTTCGTGAGGCCTCAATGTGCTCTCAGCAGCGAAGACACCGGATCCAGCTGATCGGCCAGTTTTGCCTAGCACTTACCTCCAGTCTAACAAATGCCTACCCTGTGCTGACGGATGCTACCTGCCAAAGGCATCCTAAACCTGAGTTAAAATGAGAGGTTGCAACATCAACCTCCCCGGCAGAATGAACTATATTTTTCAGATGTGTTGGCATCTGCCAAGTAAGACTGATTGATATGTTATGAAAGGCTGAAGTTGGAAAATAGTGAGAGGAAAAACTGGCAACCACAGGCAGAGTGCTTGGCTCCGCGAGATTACTGAAGACCCTGGGGCAGTGGGGCTCATACTGAGCCAATACCCCCCACAATGGGAGACTGGAAACGGGTACAAAACATGGAAAGATTCAAGGGGAAGCAAGGGGTGACAGCAAAAATAAAATAGGAGTCATTTTAGGCAGCACCATTTCTCAGTGACTGATTCCAAAGTACCTGAAATCATGAGCCATTTTCAATCAAACCAAGGAGAGAACCATCATGCATGACTTTCACCGATGACAACTTTTTAAAATTTATTATGTGACTATCAAGAAATTTCCCCTTTTAGAAGCTCTGCCTTGAGCCAACTGGAGCTGACTGCTTTTCCTGAACATACTTTATGCAACCACAATCAGCTCCGATACTGTGAGTGAAGCAAACTCATACAAAGCTCCCGACTCCAAATGATTGCCAATGACCAGCAGCCATCAGGTGAGCCTGTCCTCCCTGCTGCAGAGGGAGGCAAGCTAGTTTTGCTGTTGTTTGCTGCTGTTTTGATGTTGGGGAAGGATTTGGTGAGAGTATTGCTATTTTGAGAAGGGGCTGATCAGACTCTCTTTGTATTATATCCCTTCACCTTTCTGTTTTTTTCCTCTCCTAGTATGTACACTGCAGTTCAAAATATGACAGGAGAGGGATGAAAATGAGAAGGGAGTCAACATATTTTTAAAATGAAAACATTATTATTCATAGCTGACTTAATAATGTAGTTAAAAGAAAAAAAGTCATGGCCTAATCAAAATTGCATCCATCTAACTTAAGTTGTTAATGACTATTTTTAACCACTTGCAGTATTTAAAGGGCAGCTTTCTTGTGTTGTTTTTTTTGGTTTTGTTTTTTTTTTTTTTAATAATAAACTATTTGATATGCAGAGATATCTGTAACCTGATGGATGGCTTTGATTTATGATATCTCTCAGAGACATCAGAATTCTGGATTTGAAAGCCGAACCATGAGGGACATCCAGATCCTCCAACTGGTTTTATTTTTTGGTCTTTTAAAGTGTTTTGGAGTTAAAAGTCTTTCACCCATTCTCCTTTCATACTGCTACTTATACAGGAGCAAGAATAACACTCTGCACCGAACTGAGATCATTTGAATGATACCAGCAAATTTATGTTTGAAGGTTCTTGCGAGACAGGTATGAATAAACCCATTTTACCCATTCTGAGCCAGGATGCCATCTTTTGGTGACGCAGGCGTGCCAAGCTCCAAGAAACACCACAATTCTGCCCATCATCTCCTTGCGGGATGGCAGTCACCGCCACCGCGGTTTGGGCACGTTTGCTCCACAGGGCTGAGCGGAGCAAAGCAAAGCAAAGCGCACTGCCAGCTCCTGTGCAACGCGTCCCGTTAAAAGTATCAGCTGGACAACGCTGACACGAGGTGAAGCTGTAGATGAGCACGTGCGACGAGCAAGTGCAACGAGCAGGCTCCCCGTTCCCAGGGCAAGCACTGCCAACGTTGGCGGGGTAGCCCCGGGAAGGGGAGCAGAGCAGGAAAAGGAGCTGCAAGTGGGGAGCAGGCTCCACACCTCCCTGGCAGCTGCCCAGATCCGAGATGCTTTAGCAGAAGGAGAGTCCGAGATAACGCGATACGCACACGAGGATACGGGGGTCAGTCAGGCCCTCCCTGGAGCGAGGCAGCCTGGTGAGGGGCGAGTCCTCCAGCGGCACATCTTGAAGCAGCAGGGACATTTTGGGGCAGCCAGCAACTGCTCTGGAGACTGCAAGGAAAATAACCTATTTAAAAAGAAAAAAGTAAAAATTAAAAATAAAACTAAAAAATCTTTAAGAAACTCAGAAGTGAGGATCAAGGTCTTGTTTTCCTCAGCCCAGGGGTGAAGGAAAACTGTTGTCAGAAATACAAGTATTTAAATAGTCTGACAGCAAGAAAGCAAATGACTACTTTTGCCAGTGACCGAGGAGAGCGCAGTGGCTTGCTGCAAGCCACAGGGATTTGCATCCAGCTCAGGGCTGGAAACACTCTCTGGAGCAGAAATCCCTCTCCTCAGCCTCCCCAGTGCCTGTTGCATCAGGCATGGACCAAACCTCAGAGCTCCCAATCACACGAGTCCATTCCCATCTGGATCTCTGCCGTCTGGTCCCACAAGCGGGTGGCAGGAGGAGGACGCACTCGGCATGGGGCTGAGCCACCGTCCTCTGCCGCCTTCTGTGCCACTGCTTCCAGCAGATGAAAACAAGCCATCAGTGCATAACTATGTGAAAATATTTATCGCCCACTCCTAGCCATGTTGAAAAGAAACCTGTTGTGGTTAAATGACTCGGTCAGTTCTTTAGGGATTTTCCGAAGTTTCCTATAAAAAGAAATCTGTGGGAAATGAATGATTGCATAATCACTAACACACGCCAATTCATATAAGCCTATTATCTTTTATGGCATTTTGTACTCTATTGTCCTTACTCTGGTGAACTGCTATCTTACAATTCTTTTCCCTATAAAATTATTTTTCACATTTTGCTCTCTCCGACCCTTTTGCATCAGTAAGATACTTAGCACCCACATTAGGAAAGAAGGCAAAGACAAAGGGTCCCTTCCCCTTTTCCTACATCATGTTTTCCCCACCTTCGCAGCAATATCCAAACAACAGTCTCCTTGAGAATGGGAAGGAAATTTTCAAGTGCGAAGAGGCAATAATATTAGCTGTGTCTTGAAGCCACAAGAGATTTTTATTTTTTTTTCTTAAGGAATATGCATTTTTACAGAGGCTTGCTAAGGTCCCTGATAGAAATGGCCTGCATTCACAGTTTTAACATTGCATAGTCCCTTGAAATTGCTGAAAGTTGCCTACAGGTCATCTATGCGATTCTTAGAAATAAACCCCAAAGGTCTTGGAAGTCTTAATTACACTGTATTTCAATTAAATTTAGGTCGCTAAAACACAGACTTTAATAAGAATTTCAGACCTTTAAAAACCTTTTGGTTTTGGCTTTTAGGAGCCTGACATTGCCTGAAAGTCAATCAGGATTTCACCTTTAGAGCTAACATTTAATCTTGTTTTCAGTGGGGTTTTTCAGTTTTGCACTCTTCCCAAGAAGAACTGGCTAACAACTGTATGAATCACGGTTAAGTAGTCACCTTTCCAAGAGGTGTGGCCTCCAGCATTGCGGCATTTTTAAATACCTAAGGGATAAGTAGAGAAGATTCGTGTGACTAAGGAGCTGCAACTCTTTTTTTTCTAAAACGACCTAGATATTGACAGCGGTTATCATTAACTGCTACTAATCATGGAACTTTAGGACTAGAGCAGAGCCCAAATTAGCTGCAACAATCTTTAGATTAAACAAAGAGGTAAAGCCCTGTAATCTTAACATGTGAGAGAGAACATTGCACAGGAAAAAGGAGTTCTAGGGACATGCACGCAGACAAGAAATGAGCTATAGGTTCACTGAGCAAAGCTGCTAGTCCTAGTTACGTGGTAGGATAGCCATCCTTTGGCTATACCGCTCTTATTTCTGCACTGCAGATGAGCCCAGTTCTTCAGAGGAGATTTATGTGACTTTTCAACAGAAATTCTGCAGGAAAAGAGGAGGGCTGGAGAGAAATCTCATGTCTCCCAAACACCCCAATACTCTGTCTCCTACATACTGCCCATATGTCGGGGTTCAGACACTTCAGCAACGCAAGGAATTTCATCTTTGGAAAAGTAGCACATTTGAAAGGGTAGCCTAGAGGCAAGTTTGGAGGTCAATGGAGATCAGACCTGGTAATGCTGAAGGCAAGGAAGCAGGCAAGCAATGATCAGTTACTGAATGACAGTGCGGACAGGAGAAATTTCTGTTGTCACACAACATCATCCCAAACATGCCAACCCTTGGTGTTCATGCAGCGACTCAAACACTTGCAACAAAAATGGACTGCAGCACTGTCCTCTTGTTTGCCATTCTTGAGATATTTATGTCTTAGGCTCCATTTCCCCCAAACAGGGAAGCAATGACCAGCAGCTCCCCATTTTATCTGACATATTTAAGAAGGCTTTCCAACCCCACCAAGTCAACATGAACTACTCTTCATTTACCTCTGACTCCCAGCAAGCAAGAGTAGAAAAGCTCTGTATCAAGAGCAAAAACGTGCCAGGCCAACAAATAAGTCCCTGAAAACGATGTCACCTTTTCCAGAAAAACATTCTTTCCACCACCTACCTGAGCTGGCTTTTACAAAGCTACCCACTTCAGTCCTCCTGCGTTATTCCATTTATTTTATTGTTTTAATATACACGTTTCTGAACGTAGATTGCATTTTCTTTTAATTAAAAACAATTTATAAAACTATTTGCCAGCATTCACACCTTGCAAACATTTGCTTGTTGTCAAGGCCTCCCAAGGACCTCCATCACCTGTCATCCTCTGCCAACATCAACCTTTTCATATGGGCAGGTCTCCAGAAAAGATTATGCACAGTTGTAAAATGCACCCATCTTAAATCATTATTTCTCTGATATGCATTAGGGGTTCAGAGAGGAGGGTCCGTTCACTTTCATTCCTCTTCCAGTGACTGTAGCTTCCTTTCTTGATTCTCCCTTCAAAAATAGATTTACTCGTATTTCTATTGGTCTTGAAAGATCCACTTTGGTTCTAGCTCTTCCTATTAGCTAGAAGACCAAACTATGCAGTCCATTGGTAACATTTTAAAGCATTTTATCAGCCTATATAATTTTATAATCTTTTTGTTATTTTCACTAAAAAAAAATGTAGCTGATCAGACACCTAACGCTACTTAAGTGCACATAGATTTTTTTGTGGTTGAATAATAACATCTGTTTTGATTTTCCAGCCACAAAAGTGCGTTTAATCTGGCCTTCCTTTATTTGAACTTTTCACATCTGCTCAGGCCTGCTTCCCATAAACTAAATACCAGATCCTTTCACAATGTAGGAAATTTACCTGCACCAGTTGTTGTCCCAGCTCCAAAGACTTCTTTATAGGAGCCAGATAAAAATGTCAAAAGACTAATAAATATGGTCTTAGTGCACTGTATATTTATTAAACGTTACTATTTATTTTCTCAGTCCCAAATGGTTGGTATTCACAGGCCTAATCCCACAAAACTTATTTTCATGAATGAACTCATTTACTTTTATTGAATAAATTATGTAATAGGATGATGCCCCATATTCCACACAAAATTTAGAGATAAACTTGTATGGAATACACTACAACATCAGCTACAAATTTGTTCAATCAGAAATTATAGGGATGGTCAGACGCACTGTGCTTTCAGCAAATAAAAGAAGTCATAAGGGGGATTTCATACACCATTTTCAGCGTTATCTCCAAAGACTTCGTAGTGGATTGTGAAGTTTGACTTATTCTGATCTCTTCAGCTGTGAGCAAAGTCAAGAAGGGAAACAATCCTAGTCAGAAACACTTTCCTTTTTTTTTTTTTTCTTTCCCCTCCTTAAATTAGGCATTTAGTTTTTAATTGTAACTCAGATCCCCAAACTTAGACATGTTTGGTTTAAAAAAAAAAAAAAAAAAGAAAGAAAATTGAAGTGAGGGGTATGAAACTTCAACTGAAGCAAAACAGGCTGAGGGGGCTTTGCCACTGACATCACCAGGATGGGATATTCATTCCAGGTATCAGGCAAATGTTAAGGATCATTCTCAAAGCTAAACTACAGAAGAATTTTGCTCTGCTGATGTGACCAGGAAGATACGCAGAAAAACCACCCTCTCATCAGCCTCTTCGTAATATCTTCATCTATTCAGCATTTCTTTCCACTGTTAGAAAGATATATCTGGAGAACTCCTACGTCCCTGGGCCCCATGCAACTGAGGCTGTCTACAGCAAAACTGCAATATTAGGCCACTTTTCTCAGACAGATAACTCAACAGATAGCTCTTCAAAGCAAAGGAGAGCACACTGTTTGCAAAGCAGCTGAGAAGCCAGGTTTTCCTTGTCTCAGGGTACCAGGAGCACCTCTTCTCTTCAAAGTCTCCTATCTCTGTTGCAGTGAGGCAGCAAGGTTTCTCTCTCTTAGTTTGTTTTGAATATTTAACAAAACTTCAGGTCTATGATTTGGCAATCTCATTAAATATAGCTTTATCAAGCTAAAACACCCACCAGCACCAGTGACTTAAATAGATGTGAGATAGGAAAGCACAACAAGGACCACAGTGGCTTCGGGAACAGTTGGAGAGGAAAGGCAATATCTATGTTCTGCCCTTGATTTACACCTTGATTTTTTCCTTCTGCACAAAGGATTGAAACTGCGTCACGATGGAACAGTTGTGAGAATCACAAAGAACTTAACAAGTCAGAAATGGATTAAAAAGCACTTTATGGCTTGTTAAAGAAATCCCCCTGTTCCTCAGAAGCATTTTTAGAATCTTATTAGTGGTATTTGATCTGACTAACATATTGACTAGTCATTTGAATAGGAGATGAATCCTTTTTGATGGACCACAAAGGGAGTATAAATTCAAATGAGGCACTTCTCCAAATTTTTATTTTAGTATAACCCCAAAGAGCCAATAACATCTGTAAAGGTTTTTTCTGTGCCCCACAAAAGACTATCCTAACGATCCTTTAAATCATGCATCTTTTTCTTCCCAAAAAGAATTGCATTTATATATTTAACTCAAATAACAGTGAATTGGAAGTTCTCGTTTACCTGCTTGCTGAAATGCCTGATACATATTTGGCCTAAGAAAAATAAATACTCTAAGCCAATACCTTCTTCAACATTTTTTCTTAAATCATCTGTCACAGAACCAGTAATTTACCATCAGATGAATTCATTGTCAACGTCTCTCTTGTATAAAGTAGTTCAGAATTTGTCAAACGAAAAAGAGACGTATCAGAGAAATATGCAAAAAGCCTCAGTTCTTTCAGCTGATCTCTGATCTGAAACGCTTTCGATCTATTTAACGTATACTGTTTAGGACTAGTTGCAGCGTCACCAATATGGACACTGCTATGGAGTCGATGGGCAGACCCACAATTGTCTTCCATTTGGCAAAAGCTAGAAAACTTGCTTCTTGTCATTTTTGAGCAGTTTTATGTTATCTAAAATTTTGCACTTCGGAATAAGTTGGAGACCTCCAGCTCATTTTGAAAACAGTAATTTATAGCTACACAGACATTATGATTTTACAGTGTTTTGATAGTTACGCCTTCACTATCCACATGGAACATTTAAAAACGGATTAGAAGCCGTTAATCTCGGAAATATGAGGGATTCACAGGCTAAAGAGGAACTCGGAGCATTTGCAGTCTACCTCTCTTTCTGCATCTAGGTGTACGGTTTTATTAATGTATTATATCCTATTCTAGGAACAGGTCAAGAACAACCATATTGTGGTAAAAGTACTGGATTATAAATCAGAGATTCAAGTACTTTGTCATAGGTACATTTATTGACCTTGGACAAGTATTTAGGCTGAAAACTATTTTAGGCAGTTCCTGTCCCTTGTTATAAACTCCAGCTCTTAGGGTGTTGGATCCCCACACGCAATTTCATCCTTCAGGCACAACAATAATCATAGCCTCCCACTTCATTAAAAGTCTTTCATTTTAAAATTTAAATACCTTAAAGTTAGAGACCAGGTCAAATCAAATCTTTATATTTTCCACACCTATGTCGTGAAATATGGGGGAGATTGACTCAATCCAGACCTTTGCAATAGACTGCTAATTCCACCCGAGCCTGACCTCAGATGCTAGGCTCAAATATGCCTACACTCTGATGAATGTCAGGTCCAAGTCCAAATCTGGATCCCAAACTTGCGGCATGGGCCCATCTGTACTTGAAAGCAACGTTTTAAAGAAAGAGGAAAGCTAAGATCATGAAAATCTCTATTTGAATACCGCATACAACAGATTTATGAACCTAAGCAACTACTTTTTTTCCTGTGTAAAATCAAAATTACCACAGGATTTCCCGTCCATATATACCATATGCTTTTTCCAACTTTGTTTAAAATTCTTAGTGTCCCGATATTCTAAAACTTCTGAGCATCTGCTGTTTTTCTGCAAGCTTTATCTACTCTGCAAACTAGGCTACAGTCAAGAATTAATTTTTGTATAGGAAAAGTGATTTTATCTATTTACTTTTGCAATATGGTTATGACTGCTGAAAGCATTGTACACAATTGAAACCCTTGGGTAACAGCCTGAAATATGATTAATTTTCTTAAATGACAAGTGTGTTTATTTCAATGTAATTGACTGTATACATTGGGTCAAGACGCATGCAAAACCAAGCCCTGCAAACTGCCAGTGCATGCCTTGCAGGATCTTCTGAGTGCAATCTTCATTTAGAGAACAGTCAGAAGCATGCCAAGTGAAACACTAACAACACTAAAGGAAACTTATAAATGTTTGCAAATTCATTTTATGGATTAATGACCCTACATATAAAAATTGGCATTTCCAGGACAAATCAATTCTTTATCCTACAAATATTTCAGCAGTTTTTGCTTACACCAAAGCAGAGGCAAATTTTTCCTTCTTCAGATCAAACGAGACCTAAAATCTGGGAAGATTTAACAGTAAAATAAAAACAATGGGGAACGTAAATGCTAACCATCTGCAATTGTCATTGCTGCTATTTCTTATTATGTGATATCTCTATCAATTTCTTATTATGCAATATCTCTATCGATGGCATTATATTTTTACTTTTATTATCTTTTGCAACTTTCCAATCTATTATGGTTAATCATTGATAAACAAACACTTTGACTGACTTAAAAAGTGGCAATCATCTCATCTAAATTTAACCGTGTAAAAGTCAAACACCTACTCTAAGCTACTCGTGAAGGCTCCTTCTATAGATAGTGGTGACAGATTGGCATTTTCAGAGAGAGACTTATCCTACCTGTCTTACACACTTGTTTTAAGATGAGATTAATCACCCTCTGGAAGTACTTTCTTCTTTTTCTTTCCTTGGATCGAGTTCAGTAAAAAGCAACACACCTGTTTTGTCAAAAACAAAAACAAAAAAAGAAAAGAAAAAACCCCAAGAGATTATTTCAGGCCTTGATCTTGAATCCACAAAGCTATTTACCCCCAGAAGTACAGTTCCTCTAGGATGCAGAAAGCCTCCTCCTAAAGGCAGATGGGAAGGAGGAAGGTGGAGAGAGGCAGGAGACAGCCAGTCTTTATACTCAGGCTTGTCACCTGCCCCAACTCTCTGCTCTTAGGGCTGGTGAGAAACAATGCTAAGGAGAACCAATGCACAAGGGATTATCAGACTTTTTACCCTGCTTTGCTTTATCCACAGAAACCATGGGGATTGCCATAGTTTCACTCTCAGTGGCATTCCAGTGACAGAAACGTTTTCCAGGCTTTGGCAGGAGAAGGGGACTGGCCAATAGCTATTCTCCTTCAACAGAAGCAGAGCAAAACCAGCATCTCCCTTTTTGAGATGAGATCAGCTCCAGCTCAACACAGAGAAGGACCACACACCAACAATTGCTTCAGGACATGAGCCTTAGGAGGCAATTCAACGGAAACTTCTAATACCCTTAAAATCATTCAAATGAAAAGATGCTGATGCTGATGAGGAAAGAAACATTCTTCTTGGCGTCTCTCCATTTTAAATTCTGCTATAGTGACAGTATCTGGATTAGACTCCAGGACAGTATTTCTGAAACAGCAGGAACCCTGCTTACTGCATCAGTTTCAAATTATAAGCCTTCCAAAGATGTCAACACCACTTTCCTGGAGACTTTCCTGAAGTTAAAATACTCAGCTTTTCCCCTGGGCCTTCTAAGAGTCATATGGATCCATTGCCCAGTGCCACCATTTGTATTATGATTTGACTATGGTGGGTCACTGCTACTTCTTCATTTCTGCTCTATAGTCAGCCTCGTTCTTTGATGTTACTCAGTCACTATTTCCTTTCCCTTTACTTTTATCTCTGTCCTGGCATTCTTCCTTTAAGCATCCTCTCTACCAGATGGTCTCCATCTCTCCTTCAGAAGTGCCCAAAATATTCCTACTGCCTCCTCTTGATCTTCCCCCAGCAGCAAACCTCTTCATCCTACAGAGCTCAAATACCAATGGATTTCTCCTCCTTGCTGCTCTGCGTCTTTCTCGCACTTTGAAAAAGAATTCACTGGAAGCAGCTAACCTCCAATCCTCATTATGCACGATGCACTCATTTATAAGAGTTTACCCAAGAGAAAAATTCAGACGGGATATACGCTGGTACAATTGCATTTTTTCAAGTGGAAGTGCATCTGATGTCTGCCTGCCGAACTGGAGCTCTAGTTTTAAACAGGAGCTCTAACTTTTTCATTTGGAAATCCATATGGATCCTTTAATCTGAAGGTCGAAACAGCTTTCATGAAAGATACTGAAAACAATGATACTTTATATTCACCAGCATAATTATATAAAGATGATTCAATACTGTAGTATCATCAGAGGATTCAAGAAAGTCTCTGTATTATGTATTTTTAAGATGGGGTTTAGAGACTGTAAGATGAGGCTTCAGAAGTTTACAAAGAGAAAAAAAAAATCTTGTCACAATTTATATCTTCCTAATAGGTCACTGAAACTCTGAGGAAAACAATTGCTTTTGCTTGCAGTTGGCAGTGCAGTATAATCAAGAATAAAGCTCTAGATATTTTTGTGGAAGTACAAGCACTTACTAAATGCAGCAGCATGATAATGTATTATATATTATACAAATACAGCGAGGTGGGATTTGCGTTTGTCTCTTTGCGAGAGAAGAAAGAACTCAGAAATGACCTTCTGTTCACAGGTTTCTTTGAAAAAGGCTTGGCCTGAAACCACTTCACTACTATTGATATAGTTTGGTTTTGTACATAAATCTTATATGTAAGCATTGCTTCAAAAATAACTAAGCAATCACAAAGCTTTACTTTTCAGATTCAATTGCCTTCAAATCCTTTACTGAAGTCCCCTTGGCACTGTCACTTCAAAATCGGGATAATGCCGTATAGTGTTTCTCAGTTTCAGTAAAACAAAAGCCTTATTGAATAAATATGTGTGAAAACGCTGCCAACAAAACCATCTCGGCAGTCACCACCTGACCGGCTCACGGTGACCCTCCTCGGTGACCCGCGTGGGCTCGGCACTCGACTTCTTGGCATATCACAGCGCTGTTCAGTTCTCCCGCCTTTGTCCTTAAAACTGTAGCAAAACACACGTTTTCCTTGCAGAAACCTAATAGCAGGCTTTAGACATCAAGGAACAGCAAGGTGACCTAAGATTTCCATATGCAGGAAGCTGCTGATCAAATAGTATACCCTTTTTTAATCTGCCTCTTTTGTGTCGTGAATATACAGAAAAACTTATGGTTCTGATAATCCCTTAGCCCTGAGTTTTGCAAGGAGACAATGCCACCCCATCACAGAAATGTACAGGCAGAATTAAACAAATCTAGTATTTACTACCTCGTGCCTCGTTCTGCTCTGAAAAAGGATGACTCAGGAATGTTTTTCTTTTTTCCACACATCCTCTTCCAGCATATCCTACACTTCCCTGCCGTTACAATGTTCGGTCAGCCCCGTAGATCCCATTACTGCAGCGAGACGGCAGCACGTGCCAACGTCCCAGCGGTCAGGTTTCCCTCATCTCTCAGGGCCATGGTCTCAGGTGTCCAAGTCACTGAAACGGGAGTCACATTGCAATTAGTTGCTAACTTTCAGGCACTCACTATTGGCAAGAGGCACACAGCTAGTGCTGGTTCACAGCTGACTGCACCAAACAACTACAAGAAGGACAAGGTCCACTGAATTAGATTTGATTTTGCTTTCAAAAAGGTTATTAATTTGCTGCAACCTTGTATTTCACTTTGTTATCAAAGAACCTCAATAGTCTTCAGAAGCATGAAGAATCTCATAAGAAAACGTATTTTTGTTAGCAGGTGAGGTAACAGGGATTTTCAGTTGTGAAAGGTTCCTTTCAATATGTTTGCACTAAAAGGCAAGACTCGTTGTCAATTCTATTTCTGACTCATTAAGTCCATTTAAAAAAAAAATACGTACCAAGTAACTATTAAAAGGCGACTTAAGCTACAGAATAAGGAACAACAAATGGGCTGCTTATAACAAACATGAAGAACTGTGAACCTGTAGCTCAAGTACCAAGAATGAAAGGCACACCAAGCACCCAGCAAAGACGCTGTTTTCCTCTGAAGACTAGAAATATCCAGCAGGGATGGCAGGACAAATTGACAGTCAGGCTGAGGTACTGCAGTTTTATCTCACCTGAACACGAGGTGGTCCCAGCTCTGCCCGACACCCTGGCATCCCTGTATCTATGAAGCCAATGCTGTTTCCCCCCAGCCCACATCGTGCATTTCTAAACCCTTCGTTTCCATAAACCCAGCCAGTGATGGCTAGTGCCCAAAGTGGGTCTGCAGAGCCCAGGGAGGTGGTCTTGACACAGGCAAGGCAAGGAGGGCAACCTTCACTTACTGGTGGGACAGCTACAAATGCCTCTTGCTCCACGCTTTACATCATGATGTGCAGCAGACGTCCAACTCCTCGCTGTTAGTAAGGGCAGATAAAAGAAGCGGTGAATAAATGCTACAAATTGAGGTAGGGTCAGCTCTGCAATATTGGAGATCAGACTAGACAGAGGCAGAAATAATTTTCTTGCAGATTAGAAGCAGATAAATAAGTGAGAGAGAGAAAGAAGGAAAACATGCAATACAGAAAGGAAGATAAGAAAGAAGCTGTTCATCTTATGTATGGGAACCAACTGCTGCATATGTACTTCCTATGTAATTTTAGTAACTATCCCCAAGCTGTTAATCTGAAACACTTTGCAGGAAGTGGACCATCTATTTAATTTAAAATATTGTTTGGGACACTACAGGATTTTCGGATAATTCAGCTAATGCACTGGACACTCAATCTGCACAGCATAAGGACTGGGCAGGATTTTCACACATAGATGTAGATGTCTCACTTAGGAAAAAGGGCATCTAAGCATTCAAGTTCAATAATTTATATTTGCTTGCTTACACATTCTTCTAAGATAACTGTTTACTGGCAATATCAAATATAAAATTTCATCATGGTTACACACGCGCTACTGTGGACATACAGTCGTCCACCACAGTTAGCGAGGGTGAGCACATACTAAGCCCAAAAATAAAAGGCTGTTTCCAAAGTAATTAATAGAAAAATCAAATAACCTGTAAACTAAGGTGATTGCTTGTTCATAAATTAACACAGAATAGCCTGGTGGGAATGCAACGTGAGCAGTTTTCACACACGGCAAAAGTTTGCCAGTGGTTGTGTCCATTACAACGTGAAGGCTATGTTACCAACAAGCACGTTTTCATCTGGCCTTAGACTTAAGAATAACAGTAGAAATCAAACACAAATAGTTATTTTCTTTCTTTTGGGATTTGGCACATGTGCTATAACAGACATAGATGGAAACTTCTAAAATAAATTAAGGAATGTACTTGTCAGTTTATTAATCAAAGTTTACCTGCTTCACATTACACAGAGACAAATTAAACAAGCTACCATGGTACTCAGAAAACATCTGCTAACAAAGTCAGAAGTAATGATAAACAAACTTGAGTTCCCTTTGTGGTTGATTTCCATCCAGCTGCATTTAATTATAAAAGAGCTATCAAAGAAAGCTCCCCATTAGCAGCTAATTCAGAATGACTTCAGAAGAAAATCCCAGAGCCTCCAGTGATATCTCTCCAACAACTTTCTCATCTCTGCAAGTGATTGAGAAGAGCTGAATTAGACCAGTTTAGTGATCGGTCCTCCTGTTAGCTGCCAGAGTAAAACAAACATGATATACATTTTCAGTACCTGTGACTGCCTGCTTTCAAAGCACTCTTATTGGTAGGACCTATAAGGTCTAGCAGAGTCTCTCTTGCAAGTAATCTCTGCCAAAAACATCCCTGCCAATGAGCAATACAGAGATGACTCTGGAAACTGCCGTATGCATTTTCTAAAGCAGAGTATCCGCTGATATTACTGAGAAAGTGAAAAAAATTGTTGCTACAAGTTTTTAATAAAGTCTCTTTGACTTTGCTATTCTTCACAATGAAATTGAAGATATAGTCATTTATAAATATCTAATTCTGGTTTACATCAATCAGGAATTTCTGCATTGATGCAGCAAGAGATGTGTATAGACCCAGACTGATGCTCTGAACCAGCATGGCCACACCTGAATGTTATCGAAATATAACAGCCAAGAAAGAAAGAAAGAAAGAAAGAAAGAAAGAAAGAAAGAAAGAAAGAAAAGGCAAATACATCAAGGTTCCCCTGGAACTCCTTAAATTGAGAAATTTTGGTAATTCCACAGACAGGTAACCTGCCTCAAACCAAACAAGTGAAAGTTTTTCAATGCACCTAGAACTAGTAGCAGTTTTTATAAAAGTCCATAAAGTTCAACAATAACTATGAACCCCCAAAAGGGCTCTGTGTACACAGCTCAGTAAAGCACAAGAAACTTGCAGTATATTCCTTTTGGAAGGTTTGGATAGTGGCAAGGAGGCAAGTATGATAAAACATTGAATGATTTTTTTTGTTTCCCTCTCATTCTTTTTCTTTAAGACAGTAATGGGTGACTCTTCCCTGAAACCTAGCTGCTATCTGGACAGCAAGCAAATATGAAATCAAAAACCCAGTGTGCCAGATATGCACAGCTGTATTTGTGCTTCTGCAGCTCCCAGAGGAAAGCACACCACATGTCGGTTACTTGACTTAGGGTGGGTTGGTGAGGTGTAAGTTAAAAGGGCAGCTGTACACTCTGGGAAATTTTCCAGATTCATTTTCTACCAATTGCTTTAACAATGCCACAAGCAGTGGTGAAGAGGTAGGGATGCTGGGTAACACAGGTAGAAAATAGGAAAACTTTTCCAGCTTATTTCTTATTCAGTCCCCAGGCTCTCTTGAAAAGTCTGTAGGCACTTTATAGAGGATTTTTTTCCCTGCAAGAATAAAGGGGTTGGCTCTGATTGCTGGTATTCTAAGAGGTTAAGGGAAAAAAAAAGACATTATTGTATATCCACATGGTAATCAACCAAGTCTCACGTAACTATTGCTGTTGATGTGGTTCTTCCTGGCTCTTCCAGAGAACAGTTTATTGGTGTACCTGGCCTAGAAGTTTGAGAGCTGAAGGAAGAAAATGATAACACGGTTTAACAGCCCCTTTGTTTACGTAAACATCCATCCACAATCTGTGTCTGATGGGGTGAACATACGGCTTTAATTTTACCCTTGGCACATGGATCAAACAATGTTGCCAATATCTATTGTTCTCCTCATAACAATATGCCTGGTGGTTTCAACATATCCTCTCCATTAGCTGGATTCAGATCAAGCATTACTGTGTATGTGCTTGTGTCTTCATAAAACTGGAATATGGATTTTTTTTTTTTCTTTGTACCAAATGTGTAAGAAGGAACACAGTTGAGAATGGTGGTCAACCATCCCTGTGAGTCATGAGAACAGCTTGCTTTGGATCGCGTGGCGCAGCCGACACACGGGTGGGAAGAAGGGGTTGGATTGGATTTGCAAAGCCCTGGCCATATAGCTTAGGTTTTTCAAAAACCAGAGGAAGTGGTGAGTCAGATCCTTATCCCATTTTTTTTCTGGGCTTTAGCAAACCTTTCTGGATTTGGTCCATCTCTGATCTACACCAGCCCTGCTCTGGAGCATGGACACACTATGTACCTGTGAGAAGAGTGGTTTGGGTTGCTTTTTGCTGGTTGTTTTGTTTTGTTTTGTTTTTTCTTTTTTACTCCACATATTTTTTCAGTTTCGCTTCTTTTCTATTTCCTGCAGAAGACCATGATGACGCTCTTTTTCTTTTATACGCGGCTTCTGTAGAGACAGCATAATGGAAGAGATTGGGGTCTGGGGAAGAGCACAAGGAGAAACCCCAAATGGGTTCCCCGAGCCAGAGTAGCTTGTCATCTCCATGCTAATCTTCTCAGCTCCTGCCTCGACCTCTGGATCAACAGCACTGCTTTCTTATGTTTCCAGCAGCAATCAAACTTGACATTTCTCCTCTACGTTGTAGTGCATTTCAGACTGTACTTCCAAGCGTTTGATCCAGAATTCACTTAAGTCAGTGGAAGAAATCTCATTGCCTTGAATTTCATTGGCTTTGGATCTGGCACCTTTTTTCCACCTGATCACTTTATATTTGCTAAATTAGTGAGAAAAATACACTTTTTTGATTTCTCTGGTACCATTTTCACAATAATGGAGAAACTCTCACTTAGAAAAACCCCACTAGTAAAGACAACAATTATATTCGGGCCATTCAGGGAACTTACTCTATGTTTGGAGGTTTCTTTTATCCATGATGTTTTGCTTGGCTGAAAGACAATGTTCAAGAGGAACTGGCTTGGAAGAGTTGACGATGCCCCAGCCATTTGTCCTGCCCAGAGCAGAAAGCTGTGGCTGTGGGAGGCAGTGGTCCAACACCAGTAGGTGCTCCAGGGCCCTACGTGTAGCACAAAAGCAGGAGTGAAAGCTTGTGGGAGCATCGGGGAAGGAGGCAGCTCTGGGAGATAACACAGTGGTGATTAGCATCACCAAAAATAGGGATCTGCAGGCCTTTTTTTCCCATGCTCTCATGACACTCCTCCTCACTGGAAGTAGTAATCTTGAGAAGCTTCAGGTTTTATTCGTATTCCTGTTTTCTTCCTACTGCACCATTTCTCACTTCTCTGTTTCTCTCCAACGTTTTACCTTCTGAATGTGCTGAAACTCAGCCCAGTGCTTTGAATGATTTCCCTGACCCTTTAATGCTGCATACCAGCGCAGATACATATCTTTTAGGTTTAGTTTTATCTATGCTAATTTTTCTTCCCCCTCACATTTGCAAGTAGAGAGCAACTGCAAGGCTTCCTGTGCTTCGCAGGCTACAATTTAAGGAGTTTAAGAAGAATTAGCCTAGATGCTGCTTGTGCACTCATATATATGCAGCACAGCTTTCCGTCTCCTCCCTACCCGTGCGCTTCAGCCTGTTCCCAACTCTCAGACAGCTAACGTTTCTATATGAACTGATTCATTAAAACAATCAGAATGTAATTCCCTCTGCTGTACAGAACGAATGGAGATATTCCCCCAGTAAAGGCATGGCAAGAGAAAGTGAAAAAGAGGTAGAAGAGCCCTTCTTTTATTTCTGGAATTACTATTTTACTTAGAAAGCTGTAGTAGTTCTAGCATTGCTCTAAACACACTGGAAAGCCCAACAGTAACAGCTGAAGTGTCTGAACCCTTCTAGAAGCAGGGTCTTTCAATGAATGAATCGGGTAGTTTCTGTATTTTTTAGGTCAAACTACAGCTAGGGAATTATTCCCCACAAAAACACCTGCAGGAGGTGGGGAGACTGGGAGTCAGCAGGCGAATAGTGATGTATGACTTAAGCCTTATGGGGTAAAAACAATGCATTAACTTTGAAATTGTCTAATATCACAGATATGAATTTATTATAGAATTAATAAATTCTTACTTGAAGTGGCACTCATTGACACATAATATTTTGTCTAATCTTCTATTGTGTATAAAATGTAATACACTGTAATATAAATTGTAGCTGTTATTGCTTTAAACAGCAATTTAATCAAGGGGTTTTAACAAACGTAACTAGAGACTGATAACTACTTATTTTTTTTTTGGCAGCATATTATGTTAGGAGTTTGTCAATTTTACTATCACTTTGGTTTCATATGGAAACAACAAATTATCCTCATAAAAATCCTTTTGTCCCAAATCCATGCCGTTAGTTTCAAAAATGTTCAATCCTTCCTGGTCATTGTCACATTAGACATAGAACATAATTTGAGACTAAATGCGGTGAAAATCAAGAGCACAGCTGTCTTCACAGACACATGGGTCAAGCAGCAGAGTTACTACAGGGTTGCATTTCATTTGCAACTCCTATCTGTGTCCAACACCCTCAGCATTCGCTGGAGCTCTGCTTGGGGTGGATTTGAAAGCACCTATGGAAAGAGGTCAAACATCCCTGGTGAACTCCAAAAAAGACCTGCTAGGGAGGAAAATAAAGCAGTATTAAGCCAAACTGAAGTGCCTGCCGGCATGCGATTAACACAGCATTGTCAAAGATATCTCATAGTTCAATTTTAGTGGGGAAAATACAGTAACTCGGATACCATCATTCGGGTGTTTGTTCACAGCCACTGTACCTGCCAACTCCTATACTGATGCTGCCGTGTTCCCTTCACAAGAAGACAATTTTCTCTGATGTGCCATCTGTAAGGTACAGTTTACCACAGGAAAACTTTATCTCAAATTTTTAATAATTTTCTGTAAATTCCAATAAAATGTGATATATTTTTATAATACTTACAAAATAATAGCAAATGTGACTCACCACATGTGCCACTATTTCATCTGATATTCCTCTTCTCCCACTGACTTTTCTTTCCAGCACAAAATGCAATTTAAATGTCAACTTGAACTAAAAAAGTTACATTCCTGTGGAGATTGCTGGTATCTCATACAATCTCAAATAATTCAACTGCTTTCCACTCCTTTACCTATTTTCTTCTATTTTAGTATCTCATAGTGCAGGTTCTAAAATTAACGAATGGTGGAAGGGGTGAAGTAATGGACAGTTTGTTTACATGCAAGTCACAGGACAAAATGTCCTTTCATGCCTAAAAAGGGATTGTCCCAATCTATCACAGGATCCAAAATTCATTTATTGCATATACCAGTACCTACTGAAGGATCATGATGTCTTTAGCAAGGCCACTGCTAGCTACATGACATGAGAGATATAAACCACAAGGGAAAATGATAGGAATAGAAACAATAGGAAGGAAATTTATCTTAACTTTAACATCCACTTGCCAGTCAAGTGCATAGGCAGCACAAAGGATGTCCATGCCACAGGAGGTGCAAGTCTGCTTTCCTCTGTCCAGAGACCTTACGCTTGGAAAATGCATTAAAGATCGTGAGGATATTTAGAGTCTTACAGTTTGGATTTAGGCCTCTCTGAGACTTTCAGGTTCCTCTAGGAAAGCTGTCATCTATATGCAGAGATGCTTGCACTCTCCACAAACTTGTTCTAAATTGGGGCAGAACCACCAGTGATGGGCATGGGCCCCACCAGCACCACGGTGCTCAGCTTGGGCTCTCCCTTCTGGGACACGGCACGGGAGATCTTTCCAGCTCAAACTCCCTATAGTGAGGAAACAGTGATGGCAACCAACAACCCTGCCCTAATGCTAAAGTCCAAATCCCTTCTTTCACTCCTAAATTTCTAGATGCCTTTTTCACTTTCATTAAAATGCCTTATTCATAAAGCCAGAGAGTTTTCATGATCTTTCTTGCCTAAGGACCATTTTTTCCTCTTCATTTCCTAGAAAGCTTGCTGACTGTCATTCTCCAGTTCCTGCCCTATTGCACAAGAGGCACGGGAAACCTGAGGAAAACAGCTTTGTCTGCTGACATCAGTTAGACGTCAAAAAGTTTAGTATTGTGAAAACTAAGCCCTGAGACTTAGCCCTAATCTCGGTGCCTTAATTCCCTAAGTACAACACTACTATTGCTCACCAGTTTGTGAGGATATACAATAAAGACCGAGACAACCAGTTCCTCCATTATTGGCATAATAAAAATAACTTGGACTGTTCTGCTTAAGGAGAAATGAGGCAAAAAGGACTATGGCATTACAGAACACTGAGGATTCATTCCTGCCTGACTGAGAAAGGATAGAGTTGTCTTAGACTAAATGCAAATCAGAAGTGCAATATTTCAGACAACAAAAGCACTACAAAATGTAGAAAGCAGCCTGGGGTTCAAAAGGAACTCAAAACTCACCCGGAATTGCCACGGGAAACAGCTGCTGGAGAAGCTGTCTGGAAAAATGCCTTCAACAGAAGAGTTTTCAGCCAACCTGCCTGGGCCCTTCGTCCCCTCTGAATAGACAATTTTGTTATAGACATGAAAAATCCAGCTGTGCCACAGAAGATTTCCAGGATCTTTATGATATCTGTAGAGACAGACAAGACCTGCCATCAAGAGATGTGCTACGGGAGATTTTTAGAATTATTTTCTAGTGAAACTATTGAAAATACAGGCTAGAGTCAAGTTCTATGTATTCATACCAACTTCAGGGGCCATTTGCACAAGTGAAAACTCACTCCTTTCCTTCTCTGGAAATGTCTGCATCATCCACCATTGTCATGTAACTTCTGCAGCAAACAGGTGAGGACTTTGTTGGGTCCCTGGCTTTGATTCATTCCTGCAGCCAAACCCATACTTTTCAGCAAATGAGGAATGATCCTGCAGAAAAACAGTTTTTAGGCTAAATACTATTACTCAGTAACTGACTCTAGATTCGGAAAAGACAGACATATTTAAGGTGTCTTGGTTCTGCCCAGATCAAAAGCCCTAAAACAGGCTCCGTCACTGTGTTGACTCTGGATCCTCATCAGACTTGCACAAGCACTTCAGTGCCGTTTGTTGAAGCTTCAGGAAAGAGGGCTTTCACAAAGCGAGCAACACGTACGCCAACAAAGCTCATCTTTCCTTTTCCAACACAGCCATAAAGCTTTATGTTCTGCCTTACCACACTTTTGTCCCAAGTCATTGCTAGAAACCATGCAGAGACACACAAAGTTTCTGTGGTTTTGTTTCAAGGAGTATAGGTCTAAAATGCAAAAGAAGAGACAATTACACAATCTCAGCTCCAGTAAGTGGATTTCATTCACCTGTTTAAAAAAGAAAAAAGAAAAATAACAGACAAATGCATTGCTTTGCTCCACGGATGGATGAGGAGCACCTCATACTGCCTGTATTTACCTCGCAGAGGTGTTGGAGGCCGTAATTAATTACTGTTTGTAGAACTCATTGAGATTGTTAGAGAAAGGCACTAGAGAGAGAGTGGTGTTGTAAATTATTACACTTGAAAATGTTCAAACTCTTCAGCCTACCACTGCTTGCCTTCTCACAAACTTGAAGTATTTCCTTTTCTCCTCCTGAAATAAAATTTGCCCTCTTGACACGCACAAACCATTAGAGAGGCTGTATTTACCAGCACCTAACAGTTTTTTCTCAAGTTTATTTTGACATTGACTTTTAATCAACATGATGATGATTGAAAAAGCTAGTCCAATGTTTCACTAAAAAGGAATATTAAAAGTACATTGATTGTGTCTACAAAGATATGCAATTAAAAAGTATGAGTCAAGTGCTGTTATTTAACACTTGACTTTACTTATTTTGAACTCTTGTGGCCCTGTTGTGTACATGGTTAAATGTGCAATGCTGTGTGTTTCAAGTAAATCGACTGTAAGCAATTTTATATTTTAATGAAAATAATTACAGTTTGAGTAATATGAAGTGTATCTGAAGTATAACCCCCGATGCTACTTCCCCAGAATTAGCCGTAATATAAATTATCATGATTTATTATGGTTACTCTGTGCTTTATGTGTTTGTAGGGGATCCTGGCTAGCAATGATGATTCTTAACTAACAAAGAATTGCATTTCAAAAGCAATTTTTTCTTGGATCTCATCTGTAATTCTTCCGCAAAAGTGATATGATTTAACTATGCTGCAATATGCGATATTGCAAAGATGGCATTATTGTGCTGTCATTTTGACAGCTTACTTTAATTTACACCATTTAATGGATGAATACATTTTTTTTTTTTAAATCTGGTGTTATTCTTTCTTAATATACCATATGCCATCGATCCCACATGTACTTCTTTGCATAAGCACACCAAATTATGTAGTGGTATAAAGCAACCTATGTGTCACATTCAACCTATCTTTTGAGTGACACATCAGAAAGTGAGGTCCTGCCTGTTCTTCAAGGATACTGTGGATCCTAAGACATTTCTGAGCCCCAAGCTGAAATATGTTACTCAATATGTTATGTACCGATTGGAATCTATCCACCTCAGAGATGGGCACTTTTCAGATATACTGTAGAAAAATAGATGAGAGTCATTTGCCTTGGTAGAAGCAGCACTATAGACAGTGTAAAGATTATTATAATTACATTACTGCAAAAGCTAATATCTGCAGCAGCTGGTTCCAATTGCAACAACTACTTTAAACCATTTTGTCAAACAAAATCTCTTTCAGTTCCTAATGTGTTTTACCAGCTAATGGTAAGTAACTACTCATCAGTATGTGCAAAGGTTGGACAATCATTCCCTTTGTCTTCTTTTGGGGAGAGTTGGAGGGCAGCTACTTAGGATGCCACTAAGCTCAAGGGAGCAAGCCCTCCTTCTCAGGAGGATCTATTGGCCTGGGTTCATGTACCATGTGAAAACATCTACGCAGCTTTCATGTCACACCTGGTTTTTATCTGCCTTGCTTGGGCTTGTCCACAAAAATTTCTGTCGATGTGCTCAGCAGAGCCTACAGTCCTGGCACAGGAGTAATCCCTGAAGACTTCGGCAAATGTGCTGTGGGATGTTATCTCAGGAGGGGAAAATTTCACAGTGCCTTTAGGAACCAGTCCAATTTAAGAAAACAATAATTTCATAACAGGGTGGAAAGCAAGCTGATGATACCCCAAGAACGTAGCTTTATTTGGTAGACTTTTGTCCACTTTCCAAGGACACCTAAGAGTTAAATAATTAAAAAAAATATAATAAAACCAAAAAAAAAAAGATAGCCTAGACACTCTGTTTTACTGTTACAAATATTATTTTTGGACAGAAATGCTGCAAACAAGAACGTAGTAAGAGCTATAGGTTTTAAGCGAGCGGTATCCGAGCTTGGAAAGGATTTTGTTGACATGAACTGAAGAAATACAGCATACCTTTATACTTACTTAGCTCTTTGATGTTATACATGATACCTAGTATGGCATTACAACCAACTGTACATGTCATAAAAATACAGAGGTTCCATGTGTAGCAAACCTGCAGTGAATTAATACCTCTGTAAAGGTGTATCCTGTAATGCATTAAGCCATCCTTACTTCAAATTCCAGTTCACGCATTCCCTACAACGCACATGACTGAGAACGTGTAAACATTCCAGCAAAACCAGGAAAGAGTTTATTTAGTTTATTTTAAATTCTATCACACTGACTACCAACACATTTCAAATAAGAGAACACATGAGATATTTAGAAAATTATGTGCTTATTCATAAATGTTAATTTCTGTAGAAAAATAAATAATTCACTTTTTTTTTTTTTTTTTAATGTTAATGTAAAGCAGTAGCTAGGATTTAATCTATGACTCACCCAAGAAACTGTTAGGAGTTTTGTATGACCAGAAATGAGGTATTTGCACATAACCGAGAAACAGATATTGACAACAGACACATACTTCCAGAACCTACTGAAAGTTATCAAGAATTAAAATTATCTTCAGATGCCTATTAAGAAACCTGCAGACCATTGCACAGCAGTTCAAAAAAACTGACAAAAGTGGTTTTGGGGGTTTTTGTTGGTTTTGTGTGTATGTGTGTGTTTTGTTTTTTACACATTAGTTTGAGTGGTCACTTCAGGTAGAAAAATATCAGTGCTAAACGGCAGTAAATGCTTGCATGTTAGGAAGGGGTTTTCATTCATAACAGATTCATTTAACTTTTCTTTGCAGAAGAATATCTTTCATATAGGACTTGGCATTTGCATTGGGCTTCGTTGCAGGGTTAGGCAAGTTGCATCTTTTAAATCTCTGGTAGAAAACCTGGAGTGTAGAAGGGGCAATGAATACCAGCTCTCTTCCCCTCCAGCGTGAAAGAACAGATGAGAAACTTTACAAGTTGGACACACAGCCCTTTGACCCAGGTGATACTGGATAACCCTCTGCACTATCAAAGTAATGGATCATCTTACCTGCTGCCTGCAAAACGGGCCTTCCTACGACTGTCTGGGGCAGACTTCCTTCCATCCTACTTAACCTATTGCAGAAAACCAAACCAAACCAAAAATGAAACAAGAACAAAGAGAAAGTTTACAGAAAATTGAAGGCAAACCCCAAAATATTTCCCAAAGCAGCTTTGGCAAGGTAAATTTCTAGGCACTTCCACCCTTCTTTCAGGGTAGGAACTGAGCTCTGGAGAGATGCAGCAGGCCTAGAGGCCCTGATGGAAAAGAGAGTGTTTCTGGGCACTCAGAAAAGCATTGAAGCTGACTGGTATTATATAATTTCATTGATACCATGACTGGTATCATATCATTTCTGGTGGATTTAGTTGGTCAGCCTTCTTCCTCCTTCCACACAATACACACACACTGATCTATAACACCACACACGTTTGGACACCAGCATACAGGCAGCAAATGCCAGATCAGATATAGTAAATTTAAGAGGTTATAAATGTTTTTTTCATAATAGTATATATTCACTATTCTCACTAATGTAAGAGTCCATAGACATAATTTTAAAGCTTTTATCCTCTCTTAGGCAATCATAACATAATGAAGGAAAATCATTTCCATTCAACTTAGCTGCATTGTCATTAGAAGGTGATTAAAAAGGCAAAACAACTTTCATTTCAAATCTCTAAGGACAATCACTGCTATAGTGAAAATTAGTCAAAAAGGTTCATTCTTGCTATTGGGTCATAAAAAGGTAAAACATTTTCTGTGGGAAGGGGGACCTGAGAGGACCATGACGTTGGTGCTACAACACATACTGCCTTGTCATGTCAAGGAGGAGACTGAGGTCTTGTGAAATCAGTACTGTCACCTCGGCAGCTGCGTCCAGCCCCCTCTTCATGGTTTTAAGTGCAAGTCTAGCATGATATACTTGCAAGGAGCCTGCTGCAGAAGCATTTTGTTCAAAGAGATGATGAGATTTCCTTTATCAGATAATGCTACAGTCCTGTCTAATGTGGCACATGAAGAAAGAGATACTTCCTTAAACACACTCAAAAATTTCTCTTTATACCACCCACATATGCATTCATTACTTAGCCATGCTGAAAGACAAAACTGTGTGCTCCTTTCACATACTGAAGAACATCGCTACCCCTCATACTGCTGGTAGAAGTCTGCGGAGGAATAACACCGTCAGCCGGTTGTTCATCAGCCGCTGAGAGGCTGCCAAAGGCAGGGAGCCGGATTTCCCCAAGGCATCCCTTCCCTTTCCAGCACAGAGCTCAGCGCACTGACTGCATTTTGGGTGTTCAGCTCAGTAAAAAAACTGGCCACAGAATTTAGAATCAAAGGCCCTGAGTTTCAAACCCTGCTGAAAAACTGGCACTTGCTGAGATGTTGGAACACTTATGGTCAAAATATGGCCATAAATGCTAAAATATACAATTTCCATTCATAATCAGCAGTACTTGGTCACACAAATAGTTTCATTGACTTCAGTCACAGGAAATACTAATTTTGTCTGGCACTGGAAAGGACTTCTAAGGCCTAGAAGACAATAATAGCATAAATATTATTAAGACAGAGCTATCTTTGTTCAGCCATTAGGACTGTATCACTACAGCTTCAGTGGATACAAACCAGAATCAGTGTTAATACTATAACTGTATAATACATAATTCTGCATCACCTCACCAGTGTGTGGGAGCAAGAGGTGGGCTGCTTCTGTTCCTTGGAAAACATAAAGCTGCAAAGAGACGGGAGAGGGAAAGACAAAGATCTCAGTCAGAGTTTAGTAACATATTTGCAAAGCACGAAACAGTGACACAGTGCCTGAGAAGGGATTAAACAAATCATTTTTTTATGACGTTTTGTTTTGTTCAATCTCAAAAAACAGTCGCACAGTTGAGATACTCAACATCTGAGTTTTAAAATGACTGCTCTAGGATGGTTCCTTACCAAGGGAGCAGCTCTATAAAGCATCAGCTAATGGACCAGTGTGCATCATCAGCTGCATGATAGTATACTTCACGTCAAGCATATGTTCCAGCGTTTGCTTATAAAGCTCTTTTGAACATAGGCTCAGGGTCCTGGATTAGACCAGACATAGCAGTCTTACAATATTTTCTTAAAGTATGGCCCAGCCTTGGAAATACAGCTTAGCGTCTTGGATTCTTCTCATAAAGTGAAAAGGGCCATGTGTCTTGTAAAGACTAGCCCCAAGGGAACTGAGGTAAAGTATTTTTGTAGCCTTAACACAAATTTTCCTTGTGTTTATGGCTTCATTATTTTAGTGGGTGTGTTATTTCAGTGTGTTTTTCTGCTACTTATTTTCTATCTTTTTTAACTGCTTTTTTTTCCCCCCTGTCTTTTTTATATAAGGAAAATGGACTCAACAGATGATGCAGAAGTCTTTATAGCAGAGCTACTGGTTTTCATTTCTGTTTCCTGAACCTCGAATAGTCACGCGCTTAATATGCTCAAAGAATATTTCTGTAACATGATAACATTAAACTTAGTGTCTGATCAGTGCGAAAGCTCCTCGTATGAGGTGACAATTTCTAGGCATCTATCTTCTGTTTAAATGTAGTTAAAGAATTAAGACAAAATGAATTCAAGTAATACAACCGACAACAAAAAAAAAAATTGTTTCCGATTAGCAAGAAACCCTAGGATTAGGATGCGGTTACTCTGTGATTGCAAAATCTGAACTTCAGTAATATCAGGCAGGGTGGATGGGGTAACAAGCAGTGAAAGCACTGAAAAATGAGAGTTAGTTCTTCTAAGGTAAATTCGTCTAAGTACTGGTCTCCACACCTATGGAGCTGGTCCCTACACTGATACAGACCTACCTCGGCAGCAACCTGTTGAAACCAGCAGGACAGATCTTGTCTAGCATGCCTGCCTGGCCCAGACAGCGTGTTTTTCACAGAAATGCCATTTTTGCTTGGTGCCAAAGGCAGGTGAATTGGTACAGCTTCAGATAATGCACAGAGACAGCAGCTGTTGATCAAGCATAGCTAAACCGATGAATTTTCTATTCTGATGACCCATCCAAATTTCCAGTTTATTAATTATCACATTCACTTTACCTAATGTCAACTCACTTGCCAAATCTGCTTTACTGGTTGCTTGTTTGCCTAATTAGCAGTAATTTGCATATTAACTGAGCCTCTAAGTTCCCTGTACAGTCTGTGCTTAGGGACTCCAGTGATCACCAAGTTGTTGGTCAAAGTTTTGATAAGAAGTAATGCATAAGTAAATTCTACAAGCCATCACCCTAAGGCAAAATAAGTTCATGGTAGGAATGACTGGGTAAAATAATAAGAAGCCCAAAGCTTTTCTCAAAGCTCAACCAAAACCTCAAACCAAATCTTTTTCAAGATAGGAAGTTAAATTTGCTTCTTTTATTATTTTTTTAATTTGTTATAGCCTTTTGTTCCATGCCAGAAAAAAAAGAAATACTAAAATATCAAGACAAAAGGCTATTCTTGGATTTATGACATGAGAAAATCCAGGAAGGAAAGGAGACCTCATGAGAAAGCTTGTTTTCACAACATTTTTACATAGCTTTCAAAGTGTGTGTGTACACAGGGGCAGAAAATGGTACGTTGAGCTAAAACAAAATGTACCATAACATGATGAGTTACTTTCCTTACCCAGTCAAAATAGCCGGTACGATGCATTAAAAGCTGGCAGAGCCCTTGCGTTCCTGTCCCGTGATGTGCAGACTACATCTTCAGCGAGAGCCTGTTAACATCGAGTTATCCAGTGCTCAGCAGGAGCTCAGCAGAGCCACGGTTTTGCACAGAGCAAAGCACCACAGAGCTCTCCTCTTTCAGCTGGATGCATCTCAAATGCTCTCTTGATTTCATTCAAATATTTTAAAAGTATGATGGAGAGGTCTATGTACATGGTATAGGCATAGGACAAATTCAAGGCAACAGGCAGAAGTATGCTCAAAGGAGAGCAGATGAGCAAGTTGCAGTAGTTAACATTTTACTGTTTCAAACAAAGCAAGAAGCGTAACAAAAAATAAATGCAACAGATTTAACACACAGAACAGCCTGGTAGGAAACACAACGTACGATTGACTCAACTGAAAACAGACTAGCATCAAGGAATACTGCTTTACTGGGTTATTTTAAGGGGCAACTGATGCCCCTTCTTCCCCCACTCACAACCAGTGCAACGTGATTGAATTTGCCATGGACATGATTGACCCAGCGTGGACCAAAAAAAGGTATCCAAAGCACATCACAGACATCAATTAAGAATGTAAAGTCTATCACTCATCATTCTTCTGTACTTTAATTTCTCCTTTTGTTTCCTTCTGGTTTTGGAGTTTCAGAGAACACCTGAGTGTAAAATTCTCCTTTTACATATAGGACTATACATTGCACTCGACCTATGCCATGTTATTTCTGCTGAAATACCTCAGCCTTCATGAAATAACCTAATTCTGCTTGCAGGCCCTTTTGATTAGACAGTCCTTGTTGAGTGAGATCCAATTAGTGGAAAACTAGGGAGGATATATAAAAGGACATTGGTCATTGACAAAACTGAAATGGCATCCCAGGGTACCTCCTTGCAAATGCTTTGTGTT
The DNA here is from genome assembly GCA_013400535.1 of Scopus umbretta. Lineage (NCBI taxonomy): Eukaryota > Metazoa > Chordata > Aves > Pelecaniformes > Scopidae > Scopus > Scopus umbretta. The sequence continues at coordinate 60,068 of VZTL01007911.1, forward strand.
ACGGTTATAAACCTTTCGTCCTACAGAGACCAGCCCTGTGAGCCAGCTCCAAGTTTGAGCAGGAGAGCCCAGCACTGGCTATAAATGAGTCTGTGCTGGTGGTCAGGATTTGGCCATTGAGCTGGACAGACTTTATCATCCCTTCCCTTACCAAGCTATCTTCTGAGCCTGTTTTTCATACTTGGTGTAGGCCTCAGGCAGCTGTTGCAATCTGGCCATGTGGGACAACAGCCTCATAAAACTGGATACTTGTGCCCTTTTCACATACTCATCTAATAATTTTCCTGGAAAAGCACCCATGTGGGGAAGCTGCCCCTCACTGTGATCTAGCAATCTAACCAAGGGTTAAAATATTGATCTTTACCTAGAATATAACAGAGCTTGACATGTTTCACCAAGCATATGGTTCTCACTTCAGTTCCAAAGCGCTCCTCTGAAAAGTAAAAAACAGGAAAAAAAAAAACCCTAAGATCGTTACTAACATGTAAACCGTATTTAAGTAAAGCAAAATAGCAGAGAAAATAACATTTTTTTTTATTGTTAGCACAACAGAAAATTAAACACCAAACTTTAAACAAATTGTGCCATTCACTTTTGCAGCAGCAAAAGAGTTTATTATTTCACTATTTCATCTCACCTTGTGTCATTAAAATATAGTACACAAGTAGTAAAACACAAAGTAAATATGCACATATCTTTACACCATGTAGTGTAGCTATAAATCTTACTCTTTGATAACAGCTGTACTATAGCAATCATTTGGGTAGTGCAGCTGCCACAACAATATCAAATTTTATAGTTAAAAAGCAGTCAAAACTTTAATGGTACAGTGGAGGTAGATATATATTGTGCTATAAATAAACATTATCTAATGAAGAAATGAAACATGTTTATTTTTCCTTGACATATCGTTCAATATCATATATCTTTGCTCCTGCAAGCTGCTATAATAGCAGCCATTATACTTCAGCATGTATAACAACAAAGTCTGCAGTTGTACTAATTATGTTGGGTTTAAATGAGGGATGGGAGAACTTCAGACAATGTGGCCTTGCAAGCAAGGCTTTCGTTTCATTAAAGCAGCATCCTAAAATGTTATCGGAGCATGTGCTGGCAGAGGTTCTGAAGTGGTTGGGAATGCAGTGAGAAACGAGTGGGTTTTCCCCTTAGACGATGACTTCTGCTGTGTTTGTCTGACACAGTGTAATTGATCTAGTGAGCAGGAGACCATGAGAACCGAGGTGCTGGTTCAAATGAGTAGTTGCAGCCACATTATTCGAAGCCATGAAAAACCTCTGAAAGGATAGGAGAATGCACAGGTCTAGCAGGGGCAGGCTCATGTCCCTCCCAATCCAATATGTCCCTCAAACACAGTCTCCATGAATTGACTTTGATTTGGGGGATTACTGGTGTGCGCCCGTTGAGCCGAGGGACACGGTGACAGAGCATTGGTCACACTTCTGGAGATGTTCACCTGACCACTGTGTAAATAGTGAATAAGGGCATGGAAGCATGGAAGGGATCTTCAGCAAACATGCTAGAAACACCTAATTTTGAAGACTCCACAGAACATGACTCATCATGCTACATAAGGAAGGCCACAAAACATTGTCTAACATTCAGGTGTGTGTTTCTGGCAGCATTTTCACTTAAGTCCAGAGTGAACTTCTAAACAATACCTCCCAGTTGCTTCTACCTACCACATCAGGTGCCACTGCAAAGAGCTACCTGGAAACCGCGCACTGGGTGCCCTTTGAATGGCACTAAAATGCAAGTGCACACCATGGGCAGACCCAGTACAGTCCCATCACTATCAAGGGATCGGTCCATAGGACCACACTAGTCTCAATCCAAGGCTAACCCTAACACATAAACATGGTAGATTTGAGGTCCTCAGAACCTCAGAACTCTCCTCCTCAGACCCAACCCTACCGCTCACTAACATAGACATAGCCTCCGACCGCTAAATAAAAGACCAAAGCCCACAACTACACTATGTCACAAGAGGAGGAAGAGAGGTTGGAGAGGGGGAACAAATAGCCTGGGTTCCTGCAACACTAGGGAATTTGGCAAGTAAAATTCATGAACTCCATTCTCTTAAAAATCTTCCTTGGGAAGCAGCGCTTCCCCTCTTTACATCAGAAAAACAATGCTAGAAGCAGCCTTGCCAGAAGGGAGGTTACCGTCTTGCCTGGAGTTTGCCTCCTGTTCACTGTGGCTTTCTCTGAAGGTGACACACGGACAGCCTGGTGAGAACTGCAGCGACCCAGGGGAGCTGATCCACCGGAGATCAAATCCCCAACAAACAGCTTTACTGCAGTTAAACTTGGTGCGTGCCCACCATCAGAGATCCTCAGGGTGCTTTCTCTTGCCATCAACAGCGCGTTTATCTGCAAAACCCCATGAGATGCTATAAAATAAACCCAACAGCTGTTAGCAGAAGATGACAAATCCTAGATACCTTTTTGTCACATTGCAACCTATACAATTTGCTCCATGTTTACAAACAAATCGCTACAGAAAAATATTAAGTCCTGGCATTTAGAGAAGCTCTAGAAATTACTCACTCCGCTGGAATTCTGCATGACAAATTAAGACTATGCTTCGACTCCTAATAAATGTAGCTAGAGCAGAGTTTCATAAACATTCTTGAGATTTCTTCTGTAACAGCTTTATTTTGGCTCCCCACTTTTCCTGCTTAAACAAATGGAAAGGTTGGCTGATATTGTCAAAATACAGCACTTCTCATGAACCAGGAGTCATTTATTAATGTAATTTATTGAGCCTACATTGTAAAACATAAAATCATATTTCTACGGGGGGGAACTCATTACCCTAAGCTAAGATTATTTTCTTTTAAAAGACAAATTATTGCAATTGTGGATTCTGTAAGTAAGATTATGTGCTTCCAGAACCAGCCTTTCAGAGGCCAACAGGGTAAGTTTTAATGAACCGTGCAATGTTGGGTAAGAACAGAACAGATGTTTGCACAGCCATCAGGTAGACTTTTGTTTATACAAATACACCACAGTAGATAATATCTAAAACCTTTCTCATGGCTTAAAATAATCTTCCCACTAAAAATACAAACAGGCTTTTTTCCCATTTGTGAACATGCTTAAAATCTAATCAATATGCAGCCAATTGCAAACCCACCAAACTACTCACACAGGGTCGGAACTGCCATCCAGCATCACCTCCTTCATGACACAGTCTTAATCTCCTCCTTTGTCGTTATATTGCAGCTTTTGCTCTAAAGGTTTCTGCACTAAAAAAGTGGGAAGGTGAAGCCATAGTTCAACTCAATTTATTTTTATATTGCCTCTCATACAAAGTCTTTCAAAACGCTTTATAGTGAGAGATAAAATAATCATATAACACTTGCCAGAATTCAGCACGGTGACTTTCATAGACTCAGGATAAAGCTACGTAGCCAGGGAAGTAAAATTTAGAAAATACAGAAACGGGGAATTAATAAATACGCTTTGGTTCCACACTGTATATTAATGAGAAGAGGGGAGCAGATCCCTGTTACGGTGAGTTCACAGCCCTTCCTTTAGGTAGGAGGGTCCCTCCCAGCTCTGCAGACGCACACAAAGGCATGTGCGTGGAGGAGGGAGAGGACGGTGAGGGCAGTGGGGCTGCTGGAGAGGGTGAGGAAGGCATCACCCAAAGGAGCCCGCTACAGCTACTGTGGGCTCAGAAACACGAGTCGTTTGTTTCCCCCCATATGTAAAGCACAATTTCCATTCGGAAAATGAGAAGAAAACTTCAGCCTGTCTTGAGAAAAGAATGGAAAAATGCACCAAGTCAATAACGTTCGTCGTCTGCAGGAATGCAGGAACAGCCTCCCAACCAGGGAGGGAAAGGCTTCTGCAAAAGAAAAGCCTATAGTAAGCAGCAAAAAAAAAAAAAAAGTTTGTGGCAACACCATTATTGTATTTAACTTAAATAATTTACAGGCACTCAGTGTCCAAAACATCACCCTATGTTAACTACTGCAATTATTTATAAGGATAACCCTGGTACCAGGTGCGTGCCGCGCGTTGGCAGTACAGGGCAAGCAGCAGCCTGTGCGCAGGGACAGCAGGTGGGCTTCATTCACTCTGCTGAACCCGTTCTCATCGAGTCTAGAAGACAAGCCCAGAAAAACTGCCTCTCGGGCTCCTAAAGTAACTCTACCCCCATCCAAACAAAACCTGAATGTCGGAACACTCACCCAGTTTATTCCAGGATGACCTCAAGCAGCATGGGAAAAAGATGCTCCCAAAAACATCCCGATCGTTAAACAAAGGGTGTTATATATTCTGTGATATAATCTTAAATTGTCATTCTAAAAGTTTACTGCATCTCTGAGGCCCATCGTTTCAGAAGCACGCACATAAAGAAGGCTGGTAAAAGAGCATTTAAGAAAATATTTGGACAACAAACAATATTTCTTCCTACCTATCTTCATGCCCATGCCGTTCAAGCCAAGTCACATCTTTATAATGCACAATAAGAAAACACAATATATAGTAACTCATTTTCTGACCTTTTAATATTTCTGTCATTGATTGTCAGAAGTGAGGACTGCTCTCTATCCTAAGGTGATGGATTATTTAATTAACTATTGACCTTTTCAGTATCAGATGTTGACAATGAATGCGCTGCCTCCTCTGGATGCTGCTCAGCTCTCCATCACACGTTGATTTGTCTTACATTTTGGTTTTAGGAATAACATGTCTCTCATGTTCATTTAAAAACAAGTCAAAGTCCTGTATTTAGTGATGAATACTTTTATGATCTATTGCTTTGAGTTTTCTTTTGAACGTCAGCTGTGTTTATAGTAGAATTTATATGAATATTAACAGAATTAAGTCTTTCATAGATAAAATCATTTCTACTGCTTACCTATTAGGGTTCTGGCATGCTTTCAGGACAACTTCTTCTGCAGGAGGAGGCAAAGAAGCCAACAAAGAAAGGAAAATCGTTCATCATCTGTGCACACAGGTCAAGAGACATCCCAGAATGCAAATTGTAAGACTCATTTGATATTACATTTTGCCTTTGGGCCCAGCAAAGACTCCAGCCAGGAACATGACATTTATACTTGAGCACCTCTAAAAAGCAAGCATTTCACTACTTTCCCACGTGATAGGCGATGTGAACGCTTGTTTACACATAAGCAAACTGCGACTTAAGACTTTTTCTCCCCAAAAATAACGGGAAAGAATCACAGATCTTAAACTTAAAGACCCGGGATCCCAGTGCTCCAGTTTCAGCAATTACATATTCAGCTACGATCTTTTTATAAGTGAACAAGGTATTTTCCCCCACAAGCATGTTGCTGGAACCCAACACTGAAAAAATGATCCATGTCTCCAGGTTGTCAGAGAGATTTACATGTGACTACGCAGCGGTTTGGGTATTCCACTGTGATTTCTCGCCAGGGCTGAGCGAGCTGATTAATCTAACATATTCTTGGGAGAACCTGTCCAGCGTTTCTCCAGGAAAAAAGTTTGCAGCCTGGCACACCTTCGCAATAAATATCATCTGCTAATTTCATCCATTCACTTAGAAAACACTTTTTTTGCCAAACACAGTACCAGATAGAACTGGGGGGGAAGCGGGGGGATTGTATGCTAAATGGTCAGTAGTGTTTTTTCAAAGTGTTCCATTTCCCTAATTATTTTGGTAACTATAACGATACAATCACTTCATAAGAATAAAGTCCATAAAGTATCCCTGCACCAGCAGAGAATAACAAATAACAAATTTCCAGAAGGGCTGTTTACAACAAATCATCGTGTTCCCCTCATTCTTTTTTTTTTTTTTAATTGCTTCTAAAA
>VZTL01007911.1:71269-98140 GCA_013400535.1 Scopus umbretta
AAAAAAAAGAAAAATCCACAACAAACCATACCACTAGTAAGATGTTAAGCCACGATCACCATGATCGCTCTTCTTGATATACAGCGGCATTTAAATTCCAGTCTTTTCACATTCCTGTTGCTATAGGTGCCTCTGAAACAGTGGTTCACACATTACCCTTCACCCTCTTCCCTTCTGTCCCAGCCTCATACCTCCCCAAGGGTGCTGCATGCAGCCATCCATTTATCTTCCCTTTTTACCAGCTTGCTGAGCCTCTCAAAGGTGGTCAGAACTTCTTGCATCCTCCCCCTTCTTCTCCCCCCACAAATTTCCATTTATATCTAGATCTTTGCAAGCCCAACACAATCTAATGGACAGGCGAAGGCCTGAGCCCAGACTGTTTAACAATGCCTTGAGGGGCTTATTCACCAAAGTTCGATGCTCTGACGAACAGCTTGCTGCAGCTCTAATGGTAAGGCATATAAAATGCATCATACATTAAATTTAATGTTGCCTCATTAGTCTTAATTAGATTCCTACATTACACCAGGATTATAGTTTCTTCGTGTTTATGTTTGCTCCTAAAACAAAGTCTACGCTAGACAACAGTTCGGTGTACTTTCTAACCTTTGAATAAATATGCCTTGAATTGATACCTACCGATATTCTTACCCTTGAAGAAACAAAAATTAGGTGATATTACAATTGCCTTTCACAAAGGATATGTAGAGTCTGTCACATAAGGAGTAAATTTAAAGAAAAAATATAGTACACAAACATTAGAAATGACTCATCTTGTGTTTTAATGGAGTGAGTACTGAAGGGAAAGGAAAACACCTTGTTTCAGAGAACTGGATGTCTTTTCTATTTCTATGGATGCTTTGATAGTTTGTTCTCATACTTATTAATATTGTCTTCTGGACCAGTTTTTTTTTCCACAGTTTATTTACTTTCAACTGTAAAATCTATTTCAAGATGATGCCACTAATTCAACCTTGGAGCTTGGCTAGAAGTTGATGTAAGAGATCAGATATTAGGAAAAATTTCTTTACTGAAAGAGTGGTGAGGCATTGGAATAGGCTGCCCAGGGAGGTGGTGGAGTCCCCATCCCTGGAGGTGTTCAAAAAACGTGTGGATGTGGCACTTCGAGACATGGTTTAGTAGGCATGGCGGTGTTGGGTTGACGGCTGGACTAGATGATCTCAGAGGTCTTTTCCAACCTTAATGATTCTATGATTCTAAGAGTAGAGTACAAGCCATTATTAGACATAATGACCTACGCCAGGACCATGGCAGGTCAGAGGCTGGCAGTGAATAAGAAGATGACGACCCTAATCGTGATCTTCGCTATTGACAAAAGTACCACTCTGACAGGTCCAGAAATGGAGCTGCTACAGCAAAAACTTTTCTTTCATCCAAGGAAAGGAACCACATATCCTGGAATTCCCCCCATCACCCAGATGGTACCTGCTCAGTCTCATGGTGGTGGTGAGTTGTCCTCCAAAGTCCCCCTGCGCCTGCCTCAGCTCCCAGTTTTCAGCATCGCCTCTAGTACGGCTCTACCTGCTGCGTTTCAAATAGCTGGCCTTGTATGACAGTCCCACCTGAAATGACATTTATGTTTAAAATAAATAACTATGAATGTGTGGGGTCTATTTTATGATTAACCAGTGTATTTTAGAAGATTAAACCAAATGGATTTTTTTTTTCCCACAAAACTTTTTTCTTTTTTTTTTAACAGGAAGAAGCTTGGTTACACCAGAATTGCTTGAGGAATCAGAGTTCTTTTCAAGACTTTTTTCTCCAAGCTTTTAATAAATTGCTGGAGTACCCAAACTTTCTTCTTGCATTTGATTTACCAAGAAATTTTAAAATTCCAAAAAGGTTGAAAAAATAGCAAATTTTTGTTTTTAATTGAAGCTTAATTTTTTTGAACATTGAAAAGATGATAGTTGCTTTATAAAAAATGATGTAATTCTTTACATGTTGGTCCATATCTTGCCATGAAATAGTTCAGCTTCTTGAAACTATTTATCCCCCAGCCCACAATACAATTCATACATGTTTATTTCTTTCCAACTGACTTAACTGAGCATCCACAGTAGCATGGGAGCAAAGAGAAGCCAATTAGCATTATTACCAGTTAGTGTTCTGCTGATATTTTTAAGATCATTTTCTTTCATGTCCCATACAATTATAATTTGATAAAATTTAATAAAATTGCATTTGAATTTGCATGTGGCCAGTCTTACTTGTTAATTAGGATTTGAGGAATACGACAAAAAAAGACAGTGCAACTCGATATATTTCACTTGCCTAAGGGTTTAAAAGAAATTCTTCTGTCCTGGTTGGATTTTCCCATTTCAGAAACGCTTGCAAAAAACTGAGCATTTGAGGTATTCTTACATTGAAATGCACATATTCCAGTGGTCTCACCAGGTACGTTAAAACAACATTATTTCCTCTGAGATAAAACAAGCTGACGTAGGCTTTGAAAAATCCTTTCCTTGGCTCAGGAAATGGGAAAGTACTTAGGTAAATTTTCAAGAACTGTCTGGCTTTATAAGTAGATCAAAGTCTAAATATTTGTATCGCAGACAATACTGAAACAGTCATTTAAATGACTAGACAGACATTTGACAGCATCCATCCCCGAGCACATTAGAGTGCACATGTACTGACTTTATACAAACTTGAATTTAAACTTTACATCCATCTACACTACAGTAGCACGTTTGCCTTAGGACTGACGTCTTGGGAAAGGCCTATACAACCCGAAGAGGAGAAAAGTTTACATTTTCTAAAATCCCCTAATCCAGCAGTCTCTCCATAAACTGCTACCTTTTCCTGAGGGAATAAAAAGCTCAGTAGTTTCTTCGGTTCTTTGAGGGCTTTGTTGTGTTATATTCACCACTGAGGAAAGAAGAAAAAAAGGACCAGGTGACTCTTGTGGCAAACTGCAGCTATGGAACAGCTTAAATCCCAAGGAAACAAGCAAAACCCCGAGAAATGCACAAAAATCCTACCATCCTTCATCATGAATTCAGAGAACACCAAAATCTTTCAGTAAATATGAATGAGGCACATATCAATGGGCTACTGATGGATCCATGGGAGGAAGGAAGACTGGATCCACCAAGCACATCTCTTTAGCAGATAATATAATCTATAATTACAGTACAGCATAGAGGACCTGAAACAAATTTGGGAAAGGAGGGGAAAAAAGCGAAAGCTGGATGATGAGCTGGCATTTATGAAAAATAAGATATAGATGTCCAAGAACAAATCCTCACCTCCTATCTTAAAACTACACAAAGTGTTTCTGAGTCAGTAAAACTTAACAAGGATTCCTTCTTTTGTCAAAAGGCACAAGAAATATCAGCTTTGTCTCTTGCGTGGACTTGCTGCAAGGCAGGATGCAGCCAGGCAGGATGCATCCACCTCTCCTGACTGTGGCTAACGCAACCTCAAGCTAAAAATAATAGACCTTGTAGGAAGGCTGGGACATCTTGTTGTCTTTTTATTGCCTTGCAGCGAGGACAACCAGCCATGCTGGGCTTCACCGGCTGGACCTGGATCCATAGGAGAAGAGGAGCATGTGAACCCCAGGCACCCCGTGCTGCAGACCAGACCTCCAGATGTTGGAAGGAGAGCGGCTCCCCCCTCAGCGAGCGAGGGAGGAGGCGATGAGGGTGGCGATCCCGCCGCTAGGAACTGCTCTGCTCTGCCGAGCTGGCAGGAGATGAGAGGTACGCCGTAGTCCGCAAAGAGCTGCAGCAACTTCCTCCGGAGCAACAGGGAACTTAGCAAAGAGCGGCTGCACACTAAATCACAGCTTCAAGGCTCCTGCAGGTGAGGCACAGCTGAGCAGCGCCGCGCACGCTGGGCTAGCGCAAGGGAGAGTCCGGCCAACCCCATCGCCGTCACTCCGCACCTCTGACGGGATCGCAGCCTTTTTGTTTTACTGGCCGTGGGTAGGGGTGATCGGTTGCCTTCCTGCGGGGTTTCATTTGAGACATAAGGAAATCTCAGGGACATCACTCAGAAGCGGATTAATTAATTTATTCCGCCGTTCCACAGCAGGTTGGAATGCTTCCGGGATCAGCCATCCTCCTTGCACGCACATTAGCTGTTCCGGCAAGAGTGCCTCAGCCCAATTTGGTTTGAGTGACAAAAGTTAATTTTATTGATGCGCAGCCTTCTGTGATGCTAGGTAGGAGGTCCGACGATGCAAATCAAATGGCTTCTCCAAAAATATCACAGTGATTGATAATGAGGCAGAGATGCAGATTTTTGACACTTTTGATCCTACCACAAAAGCAAACGCTAAATTTAGAGATGAGAATTAAAAAAACTAATGCCATGTTGCTTTAAAAGCGATCAGCAAAAGATATACATAGTTTAACGAAGAATAATGTTATTCAATGAAGATTTTTTTAAACCCCAAACAAACCTATAACAGGCAGGATTAAAAAAAAAAAAAAAAAAAAAGGGGGGGGGGAATTAACTTGAAAGAAGAAATCCAGGTATAGAAACTTGAGAAATACGCTATTAAGGTTTAATTTCATTTTTAATGGAGAGGTCATAGGCTGCAATTTGATTTCACTACTGTATATTACTATATACATATGGATACATGTCAACTATTATGTTAGGTATATAAGCAATGTATCTGGAAGCACTTGAACAAAGGAGATGACTGACACTTACAAGAAAAGCTTTTATTATATGTCTATATTTTGTTTCATTAATCATGGATGTTCATTAACCAATCATGGTAATTTATTATGCACTGTTTCAAGACATCTTGCGTTACAACGGTGTCATTTTCACTTTGATCATCTAAAGATCTCGCAAGATGACATTTGCAGCCAAAGGACCTGGCTCCTCTGTACGTGCTGCATGAAGATGTACTAGAGATTCAGAAGTGTGGAGAGGGGAAAAAAAAAATAAAAAAAAAATACAAACCCACACAACAAACCCGCAGTGCAACACAGTTTGCAAGATACAAAATTTAATTATGTAGTTCAAAGATAACAACCCACAAATGAGGTAGAAATATTCAGGTGAAGTGATTTGCACATGATTTTAATAGTGGATAAGCACCAAAAGGAGATGCTATTCATTTTGTCATGTAATATTTGATCATTAAGTGTTTTGCTAGGTTGTATCATGCTCGATCTATACAACAGTCTGAAAAACATACTTTTTACAAAACAGCGTAAAAACATTCTCAAAAGTCTTGCTATTGCATCATCACTACCAGCTATTGCATTTATAGAGTCAGAAACTAAATATATAGTTATCAAAAAATAGGTAGGGGCACCATTACTTCACTTACAGTACTTACAGTACTTCCTTTCCCATTAGTCTAATGGTCACTGCAAGAAGTGTTGTGAACCTAAGTATTAGATAGAGCCTGATTTTATGGAACCAAGGTTTATAACTTCTTCACCGTTCATTTCTGCCTTCTGTTGCACCTTTCATAAACCCACTGATTAATATCAAACAGTGAACGACTCTGACAAGCAGGATTACTAATCCAACATAACTGTTTATAGTGTGAATGAAAAAAGTGCTCCGTTTCCAGCCACTGCACTTAATAATAAATTCCTGTTGCACTTAAACGTTGAAGGGATTACATAACTGTCAAAGTTCCTTTAAATGTTAAGGGTAGTAATCATATTAAAGACATGCTATACAGAAGCAAAAGCAAATGTCAGTTTAGTTATTATTACCATATTCGCATGGAGCTCCAAAATATAAGGCCAGACCCCTAAACACGTCAGATTTGTGCTCGCGGTGGCTGAAGCGAGCAGCGAGGACGAGGCGCTGCAGACCCCGCGGCGTCACGCTGCCATCGCCGTGTGCCGTAGCAGGGTCAGAAAAGAGGAGCCTCACGGGGAGGGTAGCATAGCCACAGGGCTGTTCTTGATTACCCCAGCTGAAACAGTACCACCAGGACCCTCGTGCCAGGGAGGCGAAGGGGAATACCAGGCATTCCTCCTCCCTCTTCCGCTGTGCGTGCTTCGGGCAGGAAAGCGGTTAGGTTGGCTCAGGCCCACCCTGGGACGATTCTGAAGCACCCACTTAGGACATGCTTATGACAACTGCAACCCTCTTGGGTATCCCAAGACAGCGATAGCCAGGAATCTGCTGCAAACGTGTATAACGTATATGATATGCAAACATATATAAGCAGATGCTTATAGATGCGGTCTTTTGATACTTTTCCTCTGACCTATGCTATCGGCTGTAACACACCATAATGAGCACCCAGGAGTCAAATCGAGCCTTATTAACAAGCAACATTATGAATTGTCAAACACTTCCAGATAAAATTCTGATAAATTAAACAAACTGTTTATTTAAAAACAAACAAACAAACAACCCACATAAATACCCAAAAAACCCAAGCAAGAAATACACCCCCCCAAAACCAATAAAGACCTAGATCTCGAATTGCACTCTATATTTACCTCCTTCACTGCACTGGAGCCATTTGCAGGATTAAAACCTGAGCCTGGCGCCTCCCCACACTGATTATTGGTAAAGAAACAATTCTTTGACTGTCTTCCAGTATTCTTTTAAAGGAACTGGGGTTATTGACGCAGAACCACACCCTGCATCCCGCAAGACAAGAGGAATGCTTGCCCGTGGAAGTTATGCGCACGCAATGAAACTCTTGTTCCTAAGTTAGAAATGAGACCCCATTATTAGCATTCCTGATATTCATAGCGCTGCTCACGTTCCACAGCACCCAGCAACACTCTGCCAGATGACTCAATTAAAAAACTGTCTAACCATGGCTTTCATATTATCATTAAACCGGTTATTTTCAGAATTGCCCACCTGCAGAGGCCTGCTGCAGTGCTTGCTTTGGGAGGTAGGGCTTCAGCCACAGTCTCACCTGAAAAATGAACGCCCGTGACACCGGCTGGTGCTAATGTCCTGGAGGAGCATCAGTTCTACAGCTGCACCCAAGTATCTTCCTCCAGCGCTCAATGGCGTTTCTTGGAAGTCACCCACTTACGTACTGCCACAACTGCCAGCTTTGGCTTATAATAAATAGAATAATTAAAAGGCAAAGAGGAACAACTTTATTAATTCACTGCACATTAAGGTCCAGGGAGAGTTACAACCTATTTGGCACCTAAAAATTAAGTGTTGTCGGGTAAACTGCTTAGTGGTGGGTGGAAAACAATCTCCCATGGCTCGAGAATCCCTGAGATGTTGAACATTTTCCTCTACAAACTCAAAAATTCAAAATATTTTCCAATAATATACATGTAAGAATAGAGACGTCTCTAGATAGGGTTTGGAGAAGGTCAAATTGCTTTGAAACATCATCTCTTTTTTTAGGTTAGTTATCACTATGGCAGTGATAAATATTTTGTAAAAAGTATAAATAAAGCAGCCTGGATGTTGCATACTCAGAATGGGTGTCGCTAGAGATCTTTTTTTTTTTTTTTTTGCCCCTAAGTGAAATTTCTAGGAAGGATTTTGGCAAAAACGTTAGTGTGGAAAACACCATGGGAAATGCGTTGGCCCTAATGCATTCGAAGACCTATGATGGGTTCCCTGTCACCATGGCTATCATGTCTGGCCCCTCTTCATGTCAAGCTCTTCCTTTATGGGAATTTTGAGAAGGGGGGAAATTGGTCACGCTCTTATTTCTCAAGATTCTTTGACCAACTATCAAAAGACACTGCTTTTTTTAAATTAAGCTTTTGGTTAATGACCCTTTTTTTATTCTCTGGTTTGGTGTTTGTCCACAAACAGAGAGGAGACCTCATGACCCGGCAGACAGTCACCTTAGATGGTTTCCTGAGGGTTGGGAAGGTTCAAAAGAGGGAACTCCACACTCCTCCACTGGATCCTGAGGACTCCCCGGCCCATTGACATCTACCATGTAATGCCTGATGACAGGGCAATGGAGACTGTGTGTTTCAGCTGCATTTCTAACGCTATCAAAGCCCCTTTCCCTTGTAACTGAACTGTTCTAATTATGCACATTTCCCTTTGCTGTATTCCTCAAGGTCTTGTCTCACCAAATGATGTAACTCTTGATTACAGCTCTTGTATTCAGCTTGTACAACGAGGCTGAAATACTCCCGAACACCTTGATGACAAGTACATGGATTTGCCTGGCAAAACAATAACCACGCTAAAGCTCTTTTAACATCCTGGTTTCTTTGCTGAAAGCATCTGCCTATACTGTCAATTCATCCTGTGCCTCTTGGGTGTCTGACTTAAGCATAAGTATGCAAGTCCTATAAATGAATACATGCCGCTGGGGGTAGCACTTACAGTAGAAGAGTATCGTCTCATGAGTGATAAGGGTGACAGAAGTGCAAAGCAGAGCTGAGTGGATCTGGCACTCACATTGCGAACAACACAGCATTCATACGGGAAGATTTTCCCACAGAATGACATGCAATAATTTATTCTAAGCCCTTCCAACTTGTGTGGTTGTTTTTTTGGTTTGGGGTTTTTTTTTTTTCCCCTCCTCTGCGAAGTTGCTATCTTCTGCAGCTTTTCTCTAAATAACTATTTAAGAGAAGATGCCACTGCTAAAATGAAGAACCTCATTTGAAGGAAAGCTAACCAGTCCGACCAAGTAAATAATTACTAGTCAACACTATTCCGACATGACTGCATTCTACAAAAGTGTGCCACTGAGGAAAAGGGTGGGGTTTCTAATACTAAAATACTGATGGTCTAAGGTAAAAGTTTTAACAAGGCCCAATTTTTAATCACTAGTTATAAGCATACAACAAAATCAAAATATGCCTCCCGAAGTTTTAAGCAGGAAATGCTGTTTACACAATGACGACCTTGCTCTGAGCATTTCAACCTCCAAAAGGCCAGACCATAAAAGTCTTTCAGATCCCCCAATGCTCTGCAGCACAGAGAAGCATAAAAACTCTTATCCTGAGCCAGACTGGTTCCCCAACACGTCTACTGTCATCTCTCCAGCACTAGCCACCACCAGATGTTTCAGCAGATGCAAGAGTGGGTGAAATAAAGGTGGCTGCGGAACACTCCTTGTCTTCTGAAGGAGATCAAACATTTTTCAACCACGTAAGACCTGAAACCAGGCAGATACAGGCACTGTCCTGTCACTATTTAAAGCCATAAATTGCAATGTGACATGCTCCTGTATACTGCTGCCCTGCCTGACGCTTCTGCTGAAAAGGACAGAATCCAGCCATCCCGGGGTCCAAAGTCATAGTGGAAAAGCCTGAAACCTCCCTGGTCAGCTATAAACATCCCTTTCTCTTCCCCCCACTTTCCTATCCCCCCACGTAGGTCCTCTCCCTGTTGCTGCTTAGCTGCATTGTTCAGCTCTTTGACAAAAATAGCTATAAAGCAAAAAATACTTATCCAGCTACACTTACCCAACACATAAACTCAATAGACTAAAATACATATATTTTACAAAGATTTGCACGAGGCATTTTAAAACTTCCATTCTATGTAATTACAGAAATTCAAGTAAAGGCAACAAAAACCTGTACCTTTCCCCTGGAAGCTCTGCTCAGCCTCAAGCCTATGCACACGCGTCCATGAGACGTGATCCTCTTGCCTCTCTGCTGCCTGTTCTCCAGCTGTTGGTGGTTAGTGCAAAAGGAGACAGGGAGAGCGATACTGCTCTTCAAAACGTTTCTTCTTCTCTGTCAGTGACTTTCTGCCTTCAGCAATCTGGTCAGAGAGCAACTCTTAAGCATGCACCTTCCTTTAGACTAAAATTCCAGACAACAACAAACAGCATTAAAAGTAGGGAAGCATTCAGAATTACAGTCAGTTCAGTTAGTCTTGGTTTTCCTAGCTAGCAACCTCAAAATATAAGCACTGCCTTCAAAATGCAAGCTTATAATGTGAACTAAAGGTCACAATTTTATTATTTTTAAACTAGCTCAGTGTCTTAAAATATCCAAATGGAAAAGAAAGAGTAACAATGCTCCAATTTGAACTATCTAACAAGGCTGAAATATGAAAATCCTTTAGAAGTAAGAAATCCACGTAGTGAAAGACCAGCTCTCACCTTGCTGCACAGCATTAGGAAAGGAGGAGAAGACCTATGTAATTTTTAAGAAAAATACAATGCTATCTAGAGTAATCAGTGTGTCTGGATTTGAAAGGTGAGATTAGCAGAGGGATAAGAACCCACCACAGAGGTCTGGTGTGAATTTAGCTGGCAGCTTCCCCAGGTGGTAATCCTTACGGTTCACAATTGTAGTGCTATAAAAATCACATATAAATATAACAATACAGGAAACAAACTTTAAGAATAAAACAAACCACAAAAAAATCCCCAAAACAAGCACAGCAAAACAAAATTAATAAAGAGGAACAACAACGACAGAAACTATTTGAGAAACAACCTGTGAGATACTTAACAGTATCTGTTCCATCAGATATCTATGATGCTCCCAGGACACCACTGCAAGAGCACGTGAATCATCGCTCCAAGCATATACAGATCTTTGCGAGACTAGTCTTAATAGATTTCTGTAATACATACGTGATTTAAAAACATACTTTCATTTAAAAGTTCAGTTTTGTAAGCACATCAAAGCTTTGAAAATGTAGATTTATGTCTTTTAATAGTGCATGTTAATAATATTGATATAATTATCACTATTCGTATTTGAAGACTCCTGAATACAAATTTTTCAAATATTACTTGAAATTCAGAATGAGGAGTATAGAGATCCATAATTTAGTGGGTAGAAGTGGGAGTCAAGTTTTCTGAAGTCTAATTTTCCCAGTGTTTAAATATTGCGGAGAATCAATGCAAAGCTCCGAAATGAACTCTGGAAAAAAACTGCTCATTCTCATTATTACACTTATCCAATACATAAACTCAATAGGCTAAAATTCATATACTTTACAAAGATTTGGTGCAGTTTAATAGAGCACTTTGAGATCTCACGATGAAAGAGTGAACACAAGTACAAAGTAATATAATAAAGATAGCACCATTAATTAGAATTATTAAAATTCATACAGTAAAACCTATAATCTAAGCAGTAGGGACCAAGTTATTCGTGGGTGTTTAAAATAAGGAAATAAAGATGAACATTAAGAATACTAATCTGGACAATTGAACCTGGCATTACCAAACCGGGCCTTTTTGTTTTGTTCAGTCTTTGGATATCAACAGATAAGTTCATATAAAATAAGAACAATAAGCTGCTGTGTCTATACACTCGATTTGGTTTTTTAAGATGGTCAGTTAGTACTAACAGCAAGCGCTAGGTAAAATAAGTGAAGCAACCAGTGACGTAACGGAGAGAGTTTTGGGGTTTGTTTCTCATTTGAAAGGTGGAGACCAACAATCCAGCTGTCACAGGAGGTGGGTTGGGGCATTGAGCAAGGAGATGGATGCCAGCGAGGGCCACAGTCCATGGACACAATGACACCTTGTTGTTCTTTCCTCTGTTTTCAGACTTTAACCCTTTTTGCTAATGCCCTCAAAAAAAAAAAAAAAAAATAAAAAAGCAGCAAGGTGGCTCCACATGCAATTAGTCTAAGCCCTACCTTGGCAGTAGACATGAGCAACTGCCAGGACTGTGCCCCTCTCTGTCCCATCCTGCCATTTGCTTCCAGCCAAACCTTGCTCTAGCAGGCACACAGCAAACATATGCATGCAAAAATCTGCTTAAAGGCAACAGGATCATCTAGCAACACAAGTGTCCAAACGAAGCTACAACAATGGCCACATCAGCTATCTGCTGCCAGCCTGGGAACTGTGACTAACTTGCGCATACATTTGCATAAGTTATATAAAAATGAATGTATAAAGTTATATTTATCTGTACTTGTATCTTCTTTGATATGAGTGGATGTTGCTTGTCCACCCACAGTAAAAACTTACAATATTGTAGGCTTATAAATACAGAAAGGAGGAGAGCAAATTACAACAGATTTCTCCTAGGCTACACTTCATATATTGGTCAGAGGAATGGAGTCGTGGACAGAGCTAGGGCTCTTAGCACATCACCAAGCTGGTCATCAGTATGGCACCATTTCCACTGCTGTTTGGTTCCCACGAACAAGGAAATTAGTCTGATGAGGCATGACAACTTCATTTCTTCACCTTCGTTTCCCGCTGCATCCAAGGTCCTTGGATCGATCCTATTAGTTACAGTTCTCTGCACACACTACATCTCGCCACATCCCACCCCAAACTGGGCACAAATGTGAGCAATCAGGGTCTGAGCCAACTCCCACTGGAAGTCGGTGGGAGTTTTCCCGTTGACTTCAAAGAGAGCTGAAGCAGGTCCTCACTGCAACGCAAGGAAGATGTTCATCGAGATTTACAAACATGACGTTCTGTTCATCTTTCTACTTCCTAACTTCATAATCTCAGTTTCCTGGACTAATGCCATGGGTTGCTGTTCTGCAATTGATTTACAATAAACAGAAGAAAAACTCTGTAAACTTGTATTTTACTGCCAGTGACACACACTTCAAATTCCTTCTGTATTCTCAATGAAAAAAAAGAAGTTACTACAAAGGTCTGGAAGAAATACAGTATCTGGCTTAATCCCTAATTGAAGAAGAGTAGATTGTTATGGAGACACAAATTATATTGTACATAATGAATTTCATCAGAATACAAATATAACAATATTGCTTTTTGCCTTTCAACTAGGGAACACCATATTTTAAACTTGGGAATCATTTAGCTTTCAGATTTCTCAAAGTAGTTGCAAGGAGACTTGGAATTTCAAAGTAATTGCAAGGGTGTGTGAAGCTCAAATCCAGCTTAATGACAAAGGGGAAGAAAAACTAAGAAGTCTCAATTAGTGTAACCAGTGATAACTAGATTCCATTTCTGGGTGAACAGTATCAGATAAGTACAAGGAAACAAAACACTCATTTAGGAAATATGAAGGTTTTGTGGAAAGAAGGGGAAAAAAAAAAATAACCAGGAGATCTCATGTTCAAGTCGCCATTACCCCTCCGAAATGTCACAGAAGGCCAAATTGCCAGAGATAACAAAATGACAGCCTGAATTTTCCTCATTAGGGCTAGTTTTATTTATCATTAAATTTTTAGTTTTGAATTAAAATTTGCCCAGTGGGTAAAGCTCATATATTTAGTTTCAGGAAATAAAGTAAAAAGAAAAAGTCCTACTAAAAATGCAACTCATTCCTACCTATATTGTGTATATATAATATATATATATATAAGAGAACATAGTTTAATAAGTAATCTAGTAGATAACTTTACCAGTATGTAGAGACATATTTGTAGTTGTTGTTATTCTGTATCCATGCACTGATCTCTGTAAATACAGGATTAACAAGTTTTCTTGAAACTTTTTTTGTGTATCCAATTGAACAAGAACATCTTCTCTGGATAACACAATATAAATTACCTAATTAAGACACATGATCTGTGTAATAAACCCACATATATAAAACATGTGCAGCAAACAGTTTTTCAGCCCAAATGTGTCATTGGATTTTTTTTATTTTCTATTTACAAAAAAAAATTATACCACATGTAGACTAATAGTCTCCCAAAATTCCTTTTTCTTTTTTCTGTCAATTATGAGGGCATTGTCATTACACAAGTCTAAAACAGAGTTCCTCATGCTGGGAGATTTGAGATTTATTTTCAGATTTTAACCCAAAAAAGGACGGTATCTTCATCTTCAAAAGTTGATACGTATCTACGATATCATAAACTTATGTACAGCAACTATACAGATAATACTATATCACCATTACAATTATTGCTGAATAAAAAATTAACGTGATGGAGAGTAAGCACAGCACATATAATCCCAACAGCATGAAGTCCCAAAGGGTGAGTATAATCCTTGAGTACATAAAATGGAGGATAACACGTAGCAGCAGAAATTTGCTGTCTCCTCTGTGTACAACATCGGGGAAATCATTACAAAAAAAACCCAACCAAACAAAAAAAAAACCAAACCAACAACAACATTCAGTTCCAGTATTCACACAATAAAAAGTACAGCAAAAACCCTGGAACTGACTTAGAAAAAACAAAACTAAACATGTTAAGAACCCATCTTACAGATTTAAACTCCACCTGTTTCATTCCTAAGATAAGGTTTTGATATGAGGTAAGTTTATTCAAGTGTAAAAAAGAAGAATCAAAATTCAAAGGTTAGAAGTTAGGGCTGAAGAAATTTAAATGAGAAATATTTTAAATACTGAAAAAAATAACATCAGAACAACATATTAAAGCTTATTCTTTCCTGAGGAGGAGTATTTCTTGAGCTGAGGCTTTAGGAGCTATTTAAGCTGAAGCACAAATTAGAAATATCATGGTGATATAACCAAACAAAGCCCTGTGGCCTACAGATCAAGTGGTCAGAGTAGTCCCTTCTGACCTTTAAATATAAGAGCAGCATTTTATTTAAGATTTCTATTATTTGTATTCTGTTAGTCCTGAGAGTTCCCAGTCACAATTAAACTCTGCATCATGGAAGATCCTGAGGAAGCAGAGAGATTTCATGGGCTGTACCCAAGAGTTTACAGTCTTAAAGCTGAATTTTGCAATTTGCAGTGAATGCAGTTCCACATAAGTGGGATCATTTTCCCAAATTTGATGATAATGCAATACCAACATTTGTTGGAATGGTATTTCTTTCATTTTGCTTTCACAGGGATTGGGAGTTTGAGTGCATTCCTTGCTAAGTAGCCTATTCAGTGTTGCTCATACAAGAATCCAAATTGCCATTTAAAATTCCCGAGTTTATTAACTTTAAACTCCTGATGCCAGCTATTTTCTATGGCAAGCCAGAAGGCAGGAAGAGGCCTGTGACTGACATGACGTGTACGTGTTCCTGGAGAATACACTGGAGGCTCCTCTCTTTGATCTGAGCCTCCCTAATACGGAAAAGCTCATTGTGTTGGCTAGACAGACACGATTTTCACATTTTAAGGCCTTGAAGGTCCCCGAGTTACCCAGGGAAAAATTTATTAATTCTCCTTTTGCCATACCCGAGCTAATGGGCTGTCCCAATTTCAGTGTCATCTGTCGAAATAGCCACACTTTCAAGGTCTCTCCAGTTTGAGGTCTAGTGCTGATGTACGTGCTTCTGGCTACCAGTGCCGAGAAATTACGGATACCTTGGTTAAACAGTGCAGTTCATGTCCCCAGAACTGTTATATTTCTGATCACCACAATAGTTACTAAAAGCTTGTGCTCCAGACTGGTGGGATTGGGTTTCAATTTTTAGCACACTATTTTCACTGCATCCTACACCCAGCCACAGCTTATCTATCATTTGATTCTGACAGATACATATTTTATATTTTGACAAGCAACCCACTTGACTGCTTTCCTGTGACATCATCTTATCTCTGAATGTACCAACCTGTTAATAACTTCATTTTCTGGTTGAATTTTTCCAAATTAAATTAAGCAGGCAAAACACGTTAAGCTCACCGAGTCCTCTTAACACTTCTGCTGAAGGGCATCTTCTGATAGCTTGATTTTGAAAAGGGCAGCCTGCAACCTGTTCAGAGACGGATTTGGTCCAGAATATCAGGTTTCTGAAAGGTGGAAGATTTCTTCCTCAGCTAAGAAATACAAAAGGGACAAAACACAAAACAAAATAACAAAACTGAAATATTTATTATCTATTAACTAATATTCTGAAGATTATATCATTATTTAATGGCACTTGAAGGAAACCCTTATGAGATAAAAAGGAGCAATACAATCCAACATAAACTAATTTTCAATTTTTCTTCTGTAGATAGAGAGATGGAAGCTAAATATAGTCCAATGTTAGCATGAAATAATTTTCTATCTTGCGACAATAAAAAGTCAGCAGAAGCTTTTCTTTCATGTTAATTAAAATAATTTTAGGGAAAAAAATATTTCTGGATATACTATATAATATGCTTAATTAAATATGGGCACTTTTGTACTTATCTTATTCTATAATTAGCTCTTCCTTGGAAGCAATACTGCACTGGACATGAAATCACAGGACAGTGACAAAATTTAATTGGATAACATGGACGCAAAATCAGAAAATCAGGCTCTTTTCCCAGTTGTGTAGCTCAGAACATTTTTTCCCATTCTGTGCCCGAGTCTGCTGCCATTTAAATTGAAAACGTTGCACCAAGGAGAAGGAAAATCAATACAAAAAACATAGCACAACTTATTTTTTCCAGTTGTATTACAAGCCAAAACAGAGCACTCTCAGTTCCTGGAGGTTTTCCATGCACTCAGGTTGTTTGAAAAAGAAAGTTGGCATGCACAGAGCCATAAGCATTAATCCTGACCTGCTCAGTTACTGGGGGTCAAGGAGAGGGCCAAAGTGGCAGAGCCACACTGCGCACAGAGATGAATCGGTATCTCTGGCCATCACCCCATCCCAGGGACCTCCCCAGCAATGGACCTCTGTGCTCCAGACACTTAGAGAAAATGATCTTGGCATGGGCCCACCCAGAGCCACCAGGACCATGAGAAGGAGAAAGTCCAACAACACTGCTCAGTGCTAGGGAAGAACCGAAAAGTTCCAACCACTTTGTTCTCACTTTGCAACTAAGACCTGCTCTGCACCAAGAGGATGGATGAGGAGCCAAGAGAAGGGTTGATATTATTGCCCTGGAGTTACACCTTTGCAAGCCTGTTCAGAGCCGTGAACCGCATAAAAATGCCATTGCATAAATTACCACTATGGTGGGACTTCACTAGTATTTGTAGATTGCATTTCTTGTTTTATCTGAAAATACCCACTTTGGGCCAAATCCTTATTCTCTTCAATTCATGGAGAGTATAACTTTCAGCTCTAACGGAGTGACAGATTCCAATAGGGAGTTTTGAAAACACAGTGTATCTCATCAGGCTTTATACCAGCAATCTTCAAAGATCCCTAATGTGAGAAATGCCACCCAGCACTAGAGAAAGCTGTGAGAATGTGCTGCTAGGGGCTGCCAGAACTCCCCGTGCTCGTGCCTTTCCCTACCCCACTTCTCTCCACTACAAACTTCTAAGCCAACCTTATATTTATTGGAAAACACGTTAAGACCAATAACTCAGGAGCGTGAGTTATGACAAATGGTTTCATTTTCCTTACCAATGCTAAAAAAATTCCCTGACAGTGCTAGCAGAGGCCTGATCCCGTCCATCGTGGTCCTGTAACAACCCTATTTCAAAACATGGCGGGTTTTGCCTAGGAAAGAAATCCAGACCTGAGGTAGAAGTAACCTGCGATCAGAAACCAGCTACAGAAAAGACCGAGCCTTTTAAGCAGAGATCAGTACTACTTAGGAGCTATATATAAACAGCTGAAATACATGCCATCGTATCGGGGAGTGAAGAAAAAAAAAAAAAAAAAAAAAAACAAAAAAAAAAACCCAACACCTTTTTTTTCCACAATCTGTAACTTCAACTTGTTTAGAATAGATTTAATTAGAACTAATACAAATGCATCTTTCCTACATGGTTGATCTAATCAGCACTGGCACTTTTAATTACAAGCCTCTTTAAGGTGAACATATTGCATTACTCTGAAAAAGATGCATTATTTTACATTGTAGGTGTACCTCCTACTTCTCTATCTGTCACACAGGCAGTGTCTTTAATAGCTGTTAATGTTATGTCTCATTTTCTAAGTCCAATTTTTGAAGTTTCTAAGAACAATCCAATGGAATCCAACCCAAATCTAATAATTGCAATCTATTTTATTTTTTCACCGCTATTTAGTTTTCACCACAAAGAGAATGACAGGTCTAATATGAGGCTCCTGAAATGTAGTTACTTCTAAGCTTCAGCGCTCCAGAGCACATAAAATAAATATATGATCAATGAAATGAAACATGACAAAATGTTTCATATTGATGTTATTTTTCTTTTCAAAACGTCTTTTATGGTTAATGCCCTCAGTCACTTTTTCCATACATTTTCTTTTTTGTAATATATAGCTTTCCTAGTTCTGATTTCAAGTTCAGGGTGCCTGGGGAGAATTGGAAGATTTCTTCAAACCAAGACTGTTCCTTCAGCCTTTCACATGAGAAAATTGTTAGGCGCATTAAAGTATTCCTGACTATGTTGCATTCCTTTGTTCAGAGTGAGTTTTGGGAACACATCCTTTTCTCATTATATTTCCATAAAATATATTTGATCTATTCTATTCTTAGAATACCTCTGATGTGGTCTGTGAATGGAGCACAGTATAAAAATATTTCTTTTCTTTTTTTTTTTTTATACGAGACAAAATGTTTCCATTTCTTAGACACATAAAAAGTCACTATATAGCACTCCACGAAAGTAAAACTTTACAGAAAGTTTTGGTATAACTCGGCACAGATTACAAAAGGAATCCATCCTCACAGAGTCTAGTTGTAACTCAGAGCCTCATCAAATGCACACAGATAGTGACAGAAGGAGAAAGCGGAGAGGAGCAGAAAAAAAGAGAAATAGAGAAGGAATGAGACCTGGATAACACTACTGGGAAGCAAGTTTATATTTAGAAGCACAGAAAGATGTTAACCATGTGCTTCCTAGAAAAAAAAATAAATCTGCCGTAATAGTAGTTGACAATAAAATCACCTTTGGAAAAAGTCTTAATACTTTCAGAGCACAACCCAGGATATTTCCAAACACAGACAGATGTTTGAAACGTTTACACAGACAGATCATTGCAGCACTTTAGGCATTTTTCCCCCCTTTACTTCCCTATCTTCTGATTGTTGTCTTCTTTAGGACCTTGAGAAACACCAAGTAGCAGCCGCCCTGAGCAGCTCTTTTCTCCAGCTCAGGCTTGGCTTGGCTGTTCGTTGCTACACCCATAAAATTATGGTTTTGATCAATCTCTTCAGAACCCTTTTTCTCTGAAGATTTCCCTTCATCCAAGGAGCGCTGCTCCAACCTGACATGTTGGAAACACGAGGACCGAGAACATCTCCGGTCTGGATTCATGCCGATCCGGCGGGGAGTGGAATACCCCCAAGCCCACGGCCAGGGCAAGAATTGCCCCTTCCAGCAGCCGAGCGTGCCCCCGGTTTTCCCTCCAGTAATGTCATCTGATGTGAACCGGGAGCCTGCTAGCAGCCCAGCTGCATTGGTTGCTGACCACAAATGACTTAATCCCCAGCATAAACAAGGCCTAACGTTCAAACTCCTCTGCCGATTCCCTCGCAGCTTCCTACTCACAGTTCACGGGAGATGACTTCTCCTCGTTCCCACAACTGGAGAGTCAGGATCAAAGGCTGACAGAGAAAGAATATAAAGCTTTTTCCTTATTTTTGTTGGGGGTTTTTTTGGTGGGTTTTTTTGTTTTTTTTTTTTTAAACTCAGGTTGCAAATGTCTTCATTGTGTTGAGAAAAAGAAGGAAGAAAAGAAAAAAAAATTAAAATTGCCATAGAAGATTTTTAAAACTTTAAGCAGTAACATGTTTGTGTAGATACCGGCAGCAGCAGCTGCATGGGATGCAGTTTGTGCTTCTCACTATCCTCATAAATACATATATTTATTGTTGATTGTTTAACAGACAAACTGTCATTCCCTCCAGATGCCATTTGAACAGCCATGGGAAGGCTTCAACTGGCTGAGCCAGAAAGCAGGTGAAGTAAAGGGGGAGGTTGGTTTATTTAGTTTTCTTTTAATTCTCATCAGAAATGAAACATATTACAGAAAAATCAGGTAAACAGAAGTGTAAAACCTGTGAAGAACAATGCTTTTGGTTTTTTTCAAATCATTATTTCACTTTAGAGGAGTGAAATATAGCTTACAGTCTCAAAATCAGACCAGTGGTGTCTGTCCAAGAGCCTTCGATGAATCAATAGCACAAAACTGCCTGATCCTGCACAAGTGGCAGAGACTGGAAATGTGGGAATTATTCACGTAGGTGTGTTGGCACGGTTGCGTCATCTACCCCATAATGCAGCTGATTGCTATCACTTTTACTTTACAGCACTAAAATTCAGCTAAGAAAGTTTAAAAAGAAGATCATATAAAGTGACATATAAGCAGGTTTCACACATGAATAAAAAAAGCTTTAGCATGTTCTTTGACACACGAAGTGTACATTCTCTTTTATCAGGTTTTCCTGATTAAAATAATGAAAACCATGCACTACCTAAAACAAAAACTAAAAACTAAAAACAAAACCACTAAACTCACCCACATTCATAAGTATCGCGTGTGTAACAGGATCATTCTGGCAAAGGAAATTTTTTCTCTCCTCCTACAAAATTTTCTTGGGTAACCTGCAACAATGCATTTTCATCACACTGTCCACAGATTTGCACACATAAAGGGACTTATATGAAGGCCAGCTATTTTCCCCTAGGAACTCTCCATTTCCAGCAGTTATTTTCATTGCCATGTGTCACTCCTCTCCCTTTGGCGCCCTTGGCTCTGCTATTGCCACTCCAAGTGTCCTTCAACCCAAAGACCTCAACTCTGCCCATCTCAGGAGGTCCCAGCCATGCAGGCAGATCCACGTCCCAGACAGGTGGTCTGTATCACACTTTTAGGGGACACTGTATTTCTTGCCACTGTCTTAGGGAACAACTCTGTGAGCACTGGAGATGCTGATGGGAGCCAAGACCACCCCAGCACACGCCTTCTGGTTGAACCACTCCAGAAAAAGTGATGCAGCACACCTTGGGTCATTTAAATAAATTAATTAAGCTCATCCCAAGTTTGCAGGGCTGATAAAGCCATTCATGCGAACTCCCCTTCCTACTGTGTGGTTGAATTTCAGACACTTTTTCCATTGAAGAGTCTCATGAACTCCAACCCTCACTACAAGGAGCTGAAGAGCCAGTGTCTGATAGACACCATCTCCTTGCTACAGCTAGGCTGCTTAGCTGTGTCCCCTCTCACCTTGGCTTACCATCAGCCCTCCCCAATGTTCACCATTGCCCAGGTGCCCCGAGCAATGGCTGGCCACACACAAGCAGCCTGGCCATGCACATCGGGTACAAGATGGTGCAAAGCCAGCTCCTCACAGACACCACACGGCAGAACGTCCCAATGTGCCCTTGCAGCTGAGGTTTTCTCCACAGAAAAATGCTTAACCAGTTGTCTAGAATTAAAAAAAAAAAAAAATAAAATAAAAATTCATGCTTGGTTTCCCATCTAGTATATGAAATTTGAAATGGCTGGGATCAGGAAAGCTTTACAGTCTCAGTTGCCCCCATCACATGCTGTACATCTACTTAAATGCAAGGTAAAGACCAGTGACAAAGTGAGCACTTTGTTTATGAACATTTCTTCATATCAGCCTAGCAATCTACAGGATCAATCCCTTAATTTGCAACATCTTTTAAGCATGTCAGAGATCAAGAATCAGCCATATCTTGCTTCTTAATAAGTTTCTGTATAAATCACTGCCTTATTAAAACCAAAATGTAGTATCCTCCACTAATGATCAAATTCTACTGTTTAGCAATGTTAATGACCCTTTACTATGGAACACTGAAATATTTTTATAATAAAGGTTATGACTTGCATTGTATTTATTGCAAGCAGGGGGTTTATATTTTTTTTAAAAATCAATATTTTAATATGTAACACCTAAATATATGACCTTTCTATGGCTACATTTCAAAGGCAACGTGTGTGTTCCATTTAACTTTAAAAAAAAAAAAAAAACAAACCAAAAACCAAACCACCTTACTCTTCAAAAAGCTGTAAATATTCTAGAAAGCTTGAAATCTTGTAAACTGAAATTTGTTCAGGGCAAGAGGAATCTATATGATTTTCAGCAAACTGCCTTTGTTTGAGATGCACTGGTTCACATGTCAGCACGCCAGTGTGTCATGCCTGGTTACATTTGTCTTGTTGTGTTAAAATTATGTTCCTGACATACCCAGGCTCGATGCCCCATCTCCATTATGTGTCAGGCTGCCCATTTTAAGAGCCCTAGCTTTTAATGTCTGTGTATTGCCTTCTTTTGCGTGTCGCATGAATTTGCCAACTAGAGAGTAAGACTGATGCCCTCTTCTGTCACTGGTCCCAGTAGAGACCGCCCAGCAAGACTCTTGCACCCACCAGGACTCCAAACACGCTTAAATCATACGTGGCAATCTTCCAAGCACAAAGGAGAGGCTGTACAATACACAGCTGTGTCAGCTGAATATGACAGAATGGCTCGATTCACGTTGCTTTCCCAGAGTCCTTCTTGAAAGCCCCGCTCTTCACAGGAGAAATAATGAATGTTTACATTTGTCACCTGTGCGAAATATGCTTTCATATTGAACGTTCACAATCAGCTTCCTGACGAAAGGCTACTTGGGTGTAGGAAGGTGACTGGCTCTCTTTGAGGGGTACATTCGGGTGACTCTTCGTGCCGTGGATGGTTCAGCTACGGGGCACCGTTCGCAATGGGCACGGAGGAGGCTGGCAGGCAGATGGTGTGCAAAACTTTGTGGTTAACTAGAAATCCTAGATAAATTCAGCAAACGTGGGCTTTGATCCCACTGAAAGCAATCTAGGTAGGATTATTTTGCTACAACACAATTCTCATCCAGCTGTTGGAAACTCAGACACGTGCTAGTCTCCAGTATCAACATTTGCTTCTGTTAAATTCAGTTAAATTCAAAATATTTTGCCTCTCTCTTCCTCTGAAATACTGCATTATAATCAGCCCAGGACACAGGACTTACTTGGAGATAGCTAGAAATCATCAGTAAACAGAAGTTTCCCTACAAGGACATTTTGAATTTCTTTTCCTTCTTACGTACCAGCGTTGAAACATCAAAACTCTCATCGCAGGGCTCAAGACTTCAGCGTGCCTTTTGATAAAATTATAACTTTTCCCTTTTCATAGATGTAAAATAGATCAAAACTGTAGTATCAAATTTTTATGGGGCTACAATGGTAACGTGACAGGTGTCAACCATTTTGCGCATTAGAGTCAGATTTTGTTAATTCCCTTTTAAACCAGGACACAAGGTAGGGGCCCATGGAAGGAATGGGAATAACTCCCATAAACATCCAACCATTACTTTACCATACAAGTGTCCTCACCATACACCTGATAAACGTAAACTGGAAGTCTCATTGAGAGTCTAGAGAGCAGGCATCTGAAAAAGTCCACAGCTCTGGTTTTCAATAATATTCACTGACGTTATTGATCTCTCCAAGTGAAAAGCAAACATACTACCATTTAATATCATATCATATAAAGCTGCACAGCCGTGAGCAGAAGCAGCAATGTATTAACTTTTTGAATCCCTGTACCAGGACTACCTCTCCTCTGGGAAAGGGACCCTAGACCTCAAAAATTCACATTATAAATTATTTAGACAAGCACAAAAGTAAACATGTTCATCAACTGAAGACTTTTTGTATAGCTGACTCGGCAAATATCTTCCATGTTTGGGTCTTGCAGTAACATACTTCAAAACTGATAGAAACCAATTTCATAAAAGCAATAAGCAACAGAGCAATGAATAATCAAACCACCAAGCATAATTACATCACAAGTCAATGTTTCTCCAACAACAGTATTTGATGTACACTGTGTTATCTCATACACTTGTATAAAAGTAACAGATATCACTTGTTGGTGCAAAATTTTAACAGCGAGTCCTGATTTTGGAAGCTAGCATAAGTACTAACAGGCATATAATAGGTGGTCGTAAAGGTATTTGAGCAGTTAATTATGAATAAGTCTGAAAATTTCACCCAGTGACAAGAGTCAGACTGGGTTAAAATATACTTAATATTTCATAATGCAAGCTGTAACTTTTTCTTACTACAAGGCTCCATATGTCTGCAAAGTAGCCCACTATCCCCATTTTCAGCTGTGTTTCAAATAGCTGGGTGGTTTATGACCCAGACATGGTAAGACCCTGGGATAACATGGGGTTCTAGTTTGGGACTTTTTGAACTGCACTGGAAGATTTCTGAAGAAAATTTGAAAGGCAAATTTGTTAGTCTGAAGCTAAACATGTTTTTTTAATGAAATTGACTGCTTTACGTCTTGCATTCAAAAAAAAATAAAAATAATAAACATCTCAGACTTGCTGCCTCTTTAGCTGGACAGGTTTCCCACAGCTGAATCCTTTGATGATACTCTTTGGACTTTCTATTTTAGGAAGTCATCCCTTTCTGCTTCTCTCTGGAGGCAAACTTTTGCTCTCCTGCCAATCTTCCTCTTGACCTTTCTGGCCTGTGTACTTGGCCTTCCATCTCTTTTCCAAAGTCCTCTCTCTCTACTTCTACACTGC
This sequence comes from Scopus umbretta, assembly GCA_013400535.1. Lineage (NCBI taxonomy): Eukaryota > Metazoa > Chordata > Aves > Pelecaniformes > Scopidae > Scopus > Scopus umbretta. Next base: position 95,444 of record VZTL01007911.1, read on the forward strand.
TAGACCCTCCTTCCTTTCCAGTGCCAATAATTCCCCCTCAGTTGCCAGCAGACCTCCTCTTCTGCCCCAGTTGCCAAAATATTTAATCTTCTAGCCCTTCTTCTTCTTCACTTTTGCCAGAAGATTTCTCCAGCTTCCAGAGAAAGTGCATTGCTAAGACCACCCCATGTATTTGCACCAGTATAACAGCCAGTATTCATACGACTGGAGATATTAACTGCAGGAACCACATGTAGCAGTAAAAACCTGTGTTGTTATGACATTGAAGTTATATGTAAACATTGACCTTAATTGCACATCAGGAGGAAATTACATTTCAAATGCTATAGGTAGTAATTTTAACTCAATCTCTAATTTCCAAACCAAAATATTATGTTAAAGAACACATAAAGCTATACCGGAGACCACCTTTTTTTGCGTGGAGAAGAGACGCCTGCTTAGTAAACGCCTCTTTACCATGAACACTGTAAACACAGCAATATGGTTAGGTCAGCTGCTTTGTATGAGTTTCACACCTATCATTTGTCGCAATAGCTGCAAGACAATATCCAACAACCTCTTGCTCTTCAGCAAACTCATTGACATAGTTCTTAACAAAAACTCTAACTCTCACTAAAGATTATTTACCCGATTCCTCCACACCACACGTCAAACCAAGAACTGTCCACGCCGAGGGACTAAGGAAGGATGCTCTTTTTGGCCTTGGACAAAGACCTTAGCTATATATACATATTATTCTCTTTCAGCTACAGCAATATATCATTATCCACTCCAGCCAGATTAATATCTAAACAGGATGACATTGTCATTCAAAAGCTTCAGGCTTGATTACTATAGTTCTCATAGTCACAGTAGGAAACCACTAACTTTAAAAGAATTACAAATCTTTCAGAGTACAGCAACCCAGAAGCAGAGGCGGCTTTCCAAGCCCATCATCCTTACACGTAGCCCTCCTCCCATTAAACATCAAGCTAGATACTTCATTTTGAGTTTTCAAAACCCTTTGAGGGACAGACCAGCTCCATCACCCAGCATGAACACACTTGCACTTGAGAATAGCCTTCAAATAAGAACATAACCAAGAATCACACTCATGGAGACAGATTAAGTGGTTCAGGCAACAAAAAGAGACTTGCTCCTAAAAATATAGCAATGATTAGAATACCAGCATTTCTAAAAGCCGCTAATAAATCTTGCTTTATTGACCTACAGCAGCCTCACAAAAATAACATCATAAAATAGACAACTCCACAAACCTCTCTTCATAGATTGGGGAAAAAAGAATAAATGCCTCCTTTGCAAAATTTTGAAACCAAAAAGATGGATGCTGCATAAATGCCTGTACTCATACACGAGTAAATCGATAAAAACAGTTGTGAAGTTAGCCAAAACGTCTTAAAATACCCTGCTTGCCTGGTGTAAGCTCTCCTCAGTATGACATCATTTGCTCAGCTGAGAATGTTCAACCTACAAGGCATTCTCAACCTTAGACCTGTAAAGTCTTAAAAGCTTATTATGATTTTGAGGGCCTTCAAGGTCTCCCTATGCCAGTTTTTACCTGGCAAAGGTACCCATCCTCGTCTTCACGTTCACATTTTACACAGTAAAGTAGAACAGCTTTCAATTTAGGGAATAAAACACCCTCCAGCTGAAGAAAATTCTCACATTACAGTATGTTAAGAAGAATCTACTTCAATTGTGGTCAGTTGTCATGGAGAAAGAAGGGGGGGAGGAGAAAAGTATAGTCCCATGTGAAAACCTTTCTCGTTTAAAGAAAAAGGAAAAAAACATACAAACAAACCCCTAACTCCCCTCCTTCCTGCGCTTGACATTTTATGCAAAGTAGGTGAATCTGGAATGAGAGATCATTTAAAAAATACTCATTATGCTATTTATGTACATAAATGTGGTTGTGTAAAAGTATAACAGGAATGCATTCACAATTGGTTTAAGTAATTTTCTCTTGGCAAACCACCATAAAAAACAGGGGCGTCATGGCGCCACCAGAATCCTAAATTGTGGTGGAGAATCATCAGTACACATGGCATTAATCTCTGTCTCCTTGCAGGAGACACCCTTGCCTGGATTACTGGCCTGTCTCTTAGATCTAAGACAGTGTAACTTGAGTTTAAAAAGACACCGTACATAAGAGATACTCTTCCCCCTCCCCCCCAAAAAAATAAAAATTACCCACTTTATTAAAAAGACACATATTTCAGGCAGTTTACTCCCGTTAGCATTCTTCGTTGCCAAAGCACACCGAAAGCATAATACTAATGGGTTAATAATAGATCATGTAATCTTCAGTATTCATATTGCACATGATTCAGACTACTGAGAGACTTTTTAAATATATGCATATAATTAGTTAACCCATTGGTATTACATTCTTGTTACTTTGGATTGATCACAAGACTGTAGGGATCTCATTATACCATACCAGTTTATTCTCCCTAGTGACTGAGAACGCTTAGCTAGCTTTTAATATCTTACTATTAATCGCTTACTAAGTTTTCAAATCTTCTTTTTCCTTCTTCCAAATTTAGGCAGAGTTTTGTTATTAGAGCAATTTAAAATATCACCATTCTCTTTGCAAATTTCTCTGTGACTTGTAAACAATTTTAAAATGTTCTACCAGATGAAATTCATGTCTTTTAAAGGAAACTGTGTCTCTATTTTGGTGGTGGGGGCGGGGGG
>VZTL01007911.1:98188-119270 GCA_013400535.1 Scopus umbretta
GATAGTTTGGGAACACCCACTCAAGATAAAATAAGGATCCTGGAAGATTTCCTGTGGGGGTTAATGGAGGCCAGGCCAATGGTAACTGACCTTGAAGTCCCCAGATGAAGCTTCGTTGTTTGTCCTCAGATTATTTATGTATTTTTTTTAAAGGATTCTTCAGTATGCAAAGCTAAGTTTGTCAACCTTGATATGGTGAGAGTCCAAAAAACGTCACTGATAAGTGCCACCTTTATATGCACTTACAAAAAAACACACACACAAAACCAAAACATGGGGAACTCAATATGCAAATATTTTTAGTTGATTTTCTTCTATTCTACTTAGCGCAGCATTGCCAAGAACATGCTAACATAATTCAGAGATTCAGCAGCAGCATTAACATATTAAATAATTAGCAGATAGGTATTTTAAATGAAACTTACCCACAATGACACATGTTTAATTCAGATTGTGAGCCATGGTGTGCTTTTCCCAACAAGTTATATGACTGTAATACTGTCTTAAAAAGCTATTATTTTAGGTACCTTGGAAAAAGAGAAAAAAAAAGTGTTAGAGATCCATACACAGGGTTTCTGCAAATGAATATGATGTATTCCAGAAACAACATGCATTCACACAGACACTCAATAAGAAAGGGACTGTTTACTCAGTTTATAGCTTGAAAACCACTAGGGACTGTGTTCCAGTATGGGAAATTTTAGTACAGTGCATTGTTAATACAAAATAAAACGCAAGCCTGGGAAGTTAGGATTATATTTTTTTGAAAATGCTTGTTTGGACCATTAAAAAAAATATTGCCTTCTAATGTCAAAGTACGAACAAATACTTTTTCAGATGAATAAAATCTGTAATCAGTTAGATAAGAGCAATATGCCTTTTTTTGGCATTTAATCAAACAATGAAATCATATACACATTTCCTGACACAAAAGACAAATGATGTAATAATCTGAAGGAGTTTCTCTATCTCCTTGGAACTTTGCATACTTGACTTGTTTTCCATATTTTGTGACTTTAAATGGTGGGAAAATTATATTAAAATGCTTGTAGCAGTTCCTCTAAACTAGCATCCTTTTTGTTTTATTGTATTTAATATAAAAGGAGCAATTATTTGATTTCAAAGTTATGAAAATATGTACCTTATGAGAAAACAAGCAATTTAAGCTTTAATTGGTGTCATTTTTCACAGAACTGGCAAGATTCTTGCATCCCTGGCATGTTGTTTTCTATAAAACTGCAGAGCTGCTTTCAATGAATGTTTTACGAATGTATAAGTTGTTACATGAAGGTATGTGAGTGGATGCCTGGAAATATAAGATTTCTGGGGGGATTTATCCACAAAAGATGCATTTCATTTCATAGTGTGTATATACTGTAATTTTTCCTTAATATTCCTAATGTGCTTTGCTTCCCATTAAGCATTTCTTCCATTCTTGTACGGGAAGAAAGGGGAGGTATGCAAGAGGGATATTTTGCACAAGAGAAATAGAAATAAAGATGGTGGAAACAATGGAAAAAACTGCCTTTAAAAAAATTATTTTAGGTACATTTTTTGTCTAAAATTAGATGTCTAAAACAGTTGGTTTCTTTTTTTTTTTTTTTTTTTCCCCCCTTCTTAATGAAAAGCTCAATCCCTAATTTACCTTTCCTCCATGAAGCATATAATACTCATGCCCTTACCTGCTAGGGGCACGATTTTCTTTTTTAATTCATTTAAAACAGTGCCCATAAGATGTGAACTACAGGCCTTCAAAACTAGCTCCCGTAAAGATGATCACAAGAGATAACCCTGGTTAAAGAGCCTGGCCTGTGCGTACAGCTAGCCAGGCCCACAGGAATCACGGAAATGGGTGTATGACTGCAAATATCAAGATGCTCAAAGTCTTATGATGGCCCTGCCACAAGAAGAAAACTTGTGCAGATTGAGATATGACCGCAAACTTGAGATGCGGCCATAGCTGTTGTCAGCATCGGAGCTTCAGGAAGGAGCAGGAGCCTCGTGGATGCTGCGTCCTGCTCTGCCACTCATCTTCAATGCCCTCTCAGAGACTTGGAGGATCAAGGTAGGAAGGGGCCTCACTGGTCTGCAGGGTGGTAGGCACCTCCAGCGAGAGGGCGTTTCAGCAGTGGGTTGGTCCAGGACTTGGTGCTGTCCCAGTGTAAGAGAAAGAGTGGCACTGTGTCAAGAAGGGTGCAGAGAAACAACGTCACTGCGGGTCCGTCAGTCCCACAGCAACAGGGAGCAGCCCTACCTCCCAACGGGACCATCCTTCCCTTAGTAAAGGGAACCCAGCCACCACTCAACGAATACATGTAACACAAGGACTTTAGTGCTTTCCTTTAGCCAGCAGATACTTAGACATGACATCATCCGAAAGGATTTCAATGAGCAAACATCTCACCCTGCACAGGGGCCATATTGGTGAATTCATTCATTCATATACCCAGGAAATTATTTCTTCCAGAATAACTGCATTCCATTAAAAGCCCACAATTGCCACTGGATTTGGAGTCTGCCCTGTACAATCAGCCACACGTGAGGTGGTCAGTATCTCAAAGTTTGAGGGAGCAGGAGCCCAGAGCATTTCCCCCCCGCCATTCCCCCACCTTTTAAAAATCAGGAACACCATGAGCTGAGGCATCACAAGCTACCACATGGAGAGAATCAGAATATCTCAGTCTCAACCAGGAGGGCACATCGGTGCTAAGCACTTAATTAAGGGTTCACAGCCATTTAGTCTGTAATTTCTCTGTTCTAGGTTTTTACGAGGTAGACATCACCAACGCCTTTGGCTCACAAATGTTTCTACTCAACCACGTGTTTACTGGAGCCAGCAGTGGGTACCTGCAAAATACAGCGACAGGCTGTGCAACCCCTCCTCTCCCCATCCACCTTCTCATACATTCCCTTCTTACATCAAAATACCTACTACTGCGACTTTCTATCTGCCTGTGACCATTCCTTCTTTACACTTCAATGTTTTAATTAAAAAGCAATAAAACACTTTAATTTGAGGTTTGTACATAAAAATACAAGTAAAAATGGCCTGAACACTGGGCAAATACTATTGAAATCTGAGCTGAAAGGCAGTTAGAGTAACTTTAACCACCTGAGAAATGCAATAATCACCCTGAAATGCACAGCCTGGAGTGTTTTATTGCCATTATAAACTGCAATTTATACGTTAAAATAAGGAAAACAGTCAGACCCATCCATTTATGAGCTATAATAAATATGGTTATGACATCACTGACAACCAGTCACAAACTTCCAAACACATGCAGAGCTCTAAAGCAATTTCACGATTACCTTTTAAATCTGTTTTCTATCAACACATGTGTTATTTCTTGGGTGTGCACACAGCCACAGGCCTGACTCAGCACTGTTGTCTTCATGGGTGCGAAGGTCTCCTGCAAGCTCTTGACCCAATTGTCTTTCATGTCGCTTGTACCCATCCAGCCCTCCACTACTCTTGCCACCCTCTATATTCCCCACGACAGCCACAAAAAAACCAAACCAAACCTGATTATTAGAGAATAATTCCCAATTTTTTTTGCAGCTCTCAAAACATCACCTTAACAGAATTTGGGAGAAAGGCTGCTTTGGGGAAATGTCTAAAATGGCCATTATGGCTCTCATGAAGTTCCTCTGTTGGAGGGACAAGCATTCCTCAACTCTTTATGCCAAGTGGTTGCACTCCAGAAGAGTTAGCCATTGCATGCAGCCTTGAATACAGCTGTTCTATTGCTTTTGCTAGGTTTCTCCTTCAAACATAGCCCCAGCATTTGTTCTTTCCACTATTGCAAGTTTCTTGGGGGAGGAGAGTTTCTAAAATTAATAAATTGTACCTCAGGGAACAGCTCTTCTCTAAGAACAAGCTAACAGGATAAGCCTATAATAGAAATATAAATCAACCACAAAACTTTTTTTTTTTTTTNACACCAAAAATTTTTTTTTTTTTTTTTTTTTTTTTTTTGAGAGTGTTTTTCTCTCGGAACGAGCAGTGCAACAATTTCTTTCTCTACTGCTCAGCTCCTTTCCTGATGAAACCTGTTCTGGTCCCTCTGCCTTCCAGCTGCCAATGCACATCACATGCACTGCAGCTTCATTGGGATCAAAGATCTTTGACTTCATCCTCAGACTCTGGTAACCTGGAGCTAAGCTGGAGAAGATGAGCTGTGGTAGCAGTTGCATGGGCCTGATCCAGCAGCGGCTGCCAAACACAAGGGCCCCCTACAAGGAGGACAACAGCTGAAGACATTCAGATTAGAGGGAACTTGCTGTGCTAAAGCCAAGAGTAGCTGGGAGTCATAGGCCAAGAGGCAGCCATCAATTTGGTGTCATGCTGTGTGCAAGACAGGCTGAAGCAAAGCACTGGGGTGACCTGTCTGATTCACCATTGCAAGCAAAGGCTAAATACCAAGTGAGGGAAGAAAGGAGCACGTCTTGCTACAGAAGACACAGCCTTTGATATGCCTAGTTAAACGCAAGGTCCTGTGAGATTTAATGGTACTGACCCTGTTATTTTACATTTTATCCCTCCCACTAAATGCATCTTATTTCCCCTTCCATTCCTGTCTTCATAGTGCAGTAGTGATTGCTTTTCATCTCCCCACAGTTTCCCTTAAAACAACCCAACTTTCCTCCAGAAGATATTCCTGATTTTCACTCTGCTCGGAAGAACGTCATCTCACCACAGACTGCTCTTCACAGACTGTTCCCTTGCCAGGCATCAATCCCAGCCCTTGGTGGAAACTTCTAGTGCAAAAGTACATGCAAATGGCCACTGGTCAAGCAGACAGACAGACTTAATAAAACATTGCAAGTACCTTGTGGCCAGCAAAGGTAGGATAACATGGGTAGCGTGATAGGAGAACAGCAGTCAGATAAGGTAAAGCCCTTTCACAGACCTTTACAGAAATTTCCTCCAAAGACGCACTATGGCTATTTGCACACAGAAAGATCTTTGCAGTTGCAAAGACTCGAGATGTTTTTCTTTACAACGCCCCGCTGAAGTAGATGAAGAGAGTTCTATTTTTACCACTTTGAAGAAGTAAAAACTGAAAAACAAGGATATTATGTGATTTTTCCATGGTTGTAGAAACCATGGAAAACAATGGCAACTATGGCAAACAATTTTCAGGTGACTTATTCTGTTCTGTACTGCCTATGTTTGTACTTGAGAGTAGTCCATTAACAGCAAGAGATACGTTTGGTCATCTTTCTCTCTTCTCTATTCTTCTTTCAAAACAAGATGGATGCTTTGTCTGTTCTTGTGCACAGGACGCTTGTTAATACCCAAAAGACAAGAACCAAGACTTTCACCTTGAATTGGAGGCTTAAAAGAAAAAAGCACAGAACTCTTAAACATGACTCAGGATTTTAAAGTAAGCCAGTAGAAAGGATGAAGGTCCAGATCTAACATGCTTCTAGCTTTCAATATATCACATTATTCTCATTGTAGCAACTAGAAAGGAAAGAAAAGCAAGTATAACTGTCACACTTCAGATGAAATCAGCTACCTACATAAGAAGAAATCCCCTGGATCAACCACAGACAGTAGAAAAGGTCTTCACCACTAAAGTATCACCTCTTCCATTCAGCTAGGTTCACCTGAACGTCTGACCCAAAGATGACGAAATGACTTTTGTCTCTGTGACTTCATCTGCCCGCCAATATAGGACAATTGTCTCTCCTGGCAATATTTGCAGTTTTACATTACCTTGAGCATCATTGGCAGATATGCATTTCATTCCACTAATGTTTTCAATGTTTTCAATTGAGGAAGACATCAGACAATTCTTCACCTACGTTGGGAAGCTCTTGTTAGGGAAAAAAACAAAACAAAACAAAACAAAACAAACAAAACCTCCTTTTTCAGCTGCAATTCTCCCTGCAGCACACAGAGAGGATACACATTCCTTCTCCGGTACCATCCTACACTGCATCAGGTCAGTAATATCCCATGAAAGTCCAAGTAAGCCTTCATAGTCTGATAGCAAGCATGATAGCAGGCCTAAAGTTTTGTAAGGAAAAGTATTTTCTTGACCACAGAGGAGACCTGGGGCAGGTCTATCAGGAGCATCACAGCGAAACAACGGTCAGCACAGGAAGAACACTAGAAGATGTTGACTTCTTCAAACCTCTTCGTGGCACTGGCTTTCACCAGTTGTGTAAAACTAGGCCAGACACTAAGGAAGTTTTTTCTTTCATTCAGAATGTATGTTAGCATTTGAAAATGGGTTCATCCTGAATGACTCTGGTGGACTTGGATGACATGCTGCTGTTGGGGGAATGGAAAGAGAAGCAAGTAGTTAAAAATAATCAACATTGGTGCTTAGTAAAACGCTACTAGGGAGACACTGAGAAGAAAGGAAGACGGAGATGACTTCTTGCTTAAAGCTTTTTCCAGCCTTTGTCATGCATCAAAACCAGGAATGAATCGAATTTTTAAAGTGTAAGCGAGTTAATATCTCTTCTTATGTTCCTAACAAAGGCAGATAGGGGACCAGGCAGGGGAAGCATTGCTCTTAATCTGGCATAACACATGCATACGTACACATGGACATACACCCACACCAAACGCTTCCCATCCTTCTGTTTGTTATGTCCGTGCTCCAAGTTAAAGAATTCTCTTTGATAGTCTGAATTTGAAGGAAATTTGTAATATAAATTCAAAATTTCGAGAGTGATTATAAGAATGGGTGTGTGCATGTGTCTATCAAGTAATACATATTCTTCCAGGAAAATAAGATTTATTTTCTAAACTGGAAATTTACTTAACTTTATGAAATTTTCAGCATCAGCATATACAAATTTTTCATTGATACAGAGTAATTTTTCTCACTGTCATCAGAAAATCATTTCTTAGTTAAAAAAAAAGCCTCTTTAGTGCTCCTTATTAATATCTTAAATTATTAAAAATGTTTATCAGTTTAATGTATCCTAGATATCTAATTACTTGCAGACTTTCACTTACACATTGCTAATGGGACAAACATCTTGCCACATTCATTTTTATTTGGGAAAATTAGTAAGTTACAACAAATGCAGCGTGTGATCTAAAATTCAGAATATTTGACCATTTCACGATTGCCAACTGATAAGCAGGGATTACTCTCTCTCAAAACACTGAGACACTGGTCCTCTCAATATTTAATATGTGTTATTTGCTATTTGAGCCGAATGTTCCATCACTGTAGTGGTCTTGTTCTTTGATTAGATGATCCAAGCTATATAAGCAGGTGGCTACTCTGATTAATTTGCTTTGGCTTTGCTTTTCTCTGAGGCATAGTGGAAATACTCTAGTTGGTGTGAACGATAGGCTCTGAAAGGGTGGAAATCAGGTCAACAGAATGGTAAGGAATTTAAACCTTTTCTTCTGCACAGGAGCAAGCCCTGTGCATGGCTTAGCATATGGAGCAACAGGTTAATACATCTAGCTTTTTTCTTAAGAACTGGGGCAATAAAACAGTGAAAGCAAAATGTATTTTTAACTCTGAATTCAATCTTCTCTTTTTGAGATCCCTAGTGAAAATGAATCTCTACTATTGTAAACCAAGCCTTAATCCTGCAAGGACTTATTTATACACTTAGCTGTACCCTAGTTGAGCAGCACCATTTTCATCAATAGGATTCATCATGGGACTACTTAGAGACATTAACACTAATTAAACACGCGCATAAAACTCTTTGCAGGATTGAGACCTAAATGACTTCAATTTCCACTAAAAATTATTTTCATTTCATAATTAAAGCAAATTTTTGCTACTGGTATGGGATCCGATCTCCACGTAAATGTATGGAGGTAAAACTCCATTAGCGCAAGCAGCTTTCAGAAAACCAGTAAGTACAGTGGAAATGTTTGCTTTTGAATTTCTAGGTAAGATTTGGTTTACGAGTGGTTCTCATTTTTAATTCTTTGCCATTCCTCGTTATTACCATGATTCCACTACTAGCCATATATGGAGTCTGACTATAATTTGTGTCAGGTTTATGTCTTATGGTCTGCTGGCAACCTATTATAACATCCTTTTGTGCGCTACTAAGGCACCACCCGGACCTGCCTCCTTGCACAGCAATGTTTTTTTCAGTACACTTCTTGTTTCCCCAGTTCTTTCTTGTTCCCCCAAGACCCTGCCCAAAACATGATGTTTCACCCCCCGCTAAAACCTGGTGGGTTTGGGACATAGTCTCGTGCTTCAGAGAGCCCACTTGATCCACCTGATCCCCGCCGTCAGGTGGGCTCACTGCGAGCTTCACAGCATTCAGTAAGGACATGTGTGTATTAAAGCCTACCAACCACCAAAAAATCGAATGTTCCAGGCAATGTAAATTCTCTTTTTCTAACCAAAAGTTACCTTGCATTCTGCAAGCTCCTCATAATCAACATCTCTACAAAGGCAGACAATATTATTATTTATTGAAGCAAAGTTGGGGTCTGCTGTCCATCACATATATCGTATTTTACCATGGGTAGACCCAGAGTCCGTTCTGGAAGGTTACCAGTTTTAGACCATGACCCACAACTGGTGAAAAGTCAAGAAAAACAAAAAAGGGATAAAAGGAGTCAATGTTACAGGCAGCCCCATGGTATTCCCATGGAGCCTCCCCTTAAAGAAAAAAATTCTATATGAGGATGTTAATGAGTAGAGGCATTGTGCCTTTTCTGAGGTCAAAACATGTTCCTCCCAAGTTTGAAAAGTGAATATTGGACTCATGATCAGTCTTTTGTGGTTTCAAATCCAAGAATCACTTAGCCAGCTATTTCCCCAGCACTGTCAACCACAGCAGAGAAACACATCTTAGTCCTAAGGCAATTATACTACTAACAAGATTAATGTGGGTTTGGGGTTGTTGTTGGGTTGGGTTGGTTTTTTTTTTTTTGGGGGGGGGGAGGATGGTGGTGGGGAGAGAACTAGTACACCCCTTACTGAAAACATACCGCAGAGTTCAATAGCAAAAGCCCTTCTGAGATTATACGTGTTTCAGATCATTAGTGTAAATAACTTCATTTTTAATATTTGTTTTTCTCAGAATACATGCATTTTAAGCTTCTCTTGGGTCTTTTCCAAGTACTTTTCTAAAATGACATCAGCAAACCAAGGCCAAAAACTTAATACGTCTGCTAAGACCCAACATAAAAGCATTACTATTTATATTGACAAGATAGCTAGGAAGTCTATCCATAGCCATGACCGTGGGTGCTGTGGCAAGCTTGCAGTCCAGAGCAAGACCGGGGAGAGCCCAAAGAGAGAGATGGAAAATGATTTGGAAAGGGTGGACAACGCGGGTTTGAGCCTTGCTGCCATCGCAGCCCACCACCGCCGGGAACAGCGAGGAGCTGAGCACGGGCTATTTCTGATTTAAATGCTATTTGTACTACTGGAGTCCTATTTTGAGTGTTTTGAGTTCTATTTTGAGATTTTTGAATACTCTTTTGACTCTACTGTACACGTAATCCGGGAATATCAGGAAATACAACATTAACCAAAATATCCCTTCAAAGAGGGTTATTTTAGCCTCCTTTCTGTAGCCGGATTGAGACGATTGCAGGACTCCCCCGCCATACCCTTCCACAGCACACCCCCTTACCTCTGCAGCACTGCCAGCTCGGAGCTCTGAAGCCTTGAAGCAGCCCTGAAAATATGATATTTGCTCAAAAATATGTCTTTTTTTTTTTTTTTAATCAAAAGTAATTGAGAGAGTGGGAATGTTTGCTTGTTCTTCATTATGAACGTGCTTCATATATTTCTTTAAATCTCTCCACATGGGGAATCCACCAGGAGAAATAAATTTTTATATTTTTAAAAATGAGGAGAGCTGAAAATTTCATGCCACTGAGGTTTGAAGGGAAAGAGGAGCATCGTTGTACTTACTGAAGCTGACAACTTCATTTTCTTCCTGGGAATGTCTGAAAAGAAGGAAAGTCCAGCAGGACCTAGGGACAGGGGAAGGGATGTAGACAGCCCATCATGTCCAAATTTTAACTTTCTAAGGCATAATCATGTTAAGTATCCGCAGTAATAAATGGTATAGCAGAGCACCCATTTCCTTTTCTCTGTGCTTAATATTTCTCTATCATTGGAAGCCTACTCTTTGACTTCGCAGCCCTACTATGGCATGAAACTATAGTGCCCGATTTGCGTTTGCAAAAAGGAAATCATTTTCCAAAAAGCATGCTCCAGACAGCATTCTTATAGAGCACGCAGAGTAGCACATTTCAAGCCAGCTAAACTTACTGACCCCTCCTCTATGTTTACAGCATGCTTCAAATAGTTTTCTTAGAGACCAGAAAGTAAGCAGCAGGCATGGTTGATTTATTGAAAATTTACCCTTTTAAATCTTGGAGTTAATGGCTATATTTTGTGTCATTGATAGTCTATGTATGATGCATATATTAATAGACAAAATTACCAATATTAAGGCACAAGAGACATAAAAATAAAATGTATTCACTCACAAAATAGAAGCAAATATAGAAGCCCTTCTGCTAATTCTAAGCTCCTTCTTTTCTCTAAAAGACAAAAAAAAAAAAAAAAAGTGTTGAAAACTTTCTTATAGATGTCAATAGAGTCATTCAAAACTCTTTGTTCTGCTCCTTGCCGGGGCAGCACATCTTTGAGTTGGTATCTCATAACACCTCGCTAATGTTCTCCCTCTTGACCTATTGGAAAGCCAGCAAACAGGCACGCCAACCTGCAGATCCCTGCAGGTGCCTACCTTGGGCTGAAAGCATTGCAGAGTAGCGTTGCCACGCACAGCTCGTTCCTGCATCCCCACCTGCTCATGTATCACAGTACACGTGCTCAGTGGCAGCACGTTTGGTGGCAAGATAAGACACCATAAGGTGGAAACTTCAGTCTTTGCTTTGGCTAGTGTCCAGGAACCTTGCTCTTGGTCTGAACATAGCCACCTAGATGCCTCCATGTGATGAAGCGAGGCTATTTTAAAATCTATGTGTATACTTATAAAATAAACACAAAAGGATGGCAAGCCTGAGGAATAACATGCTTTATGAAATAAAGCTTCCAAGTAATGGCCAGGTTTTCACTAAGCACCCACGTACTGGCTGTAGACCCGGCAGTAAGGTAGCCCCTTAAAGAAGCTGTGCCTTGTCAATTCATGTAGGAGTTGGTCAACTTTGATTACTCGGGGTTGTTTTGGCAAACCAAGATCAAACAAGAAACAGAAGATATATGCATACCACACGCTGCTAAACTTTTAAAAAATCTTAAGGGAACCTTCCCACCTATGAGTCTCAACATTTTTTCAGCACACTAGCAGTCCATCCGGAGTTAGCTAAAATAGTATATATAGCTACATTAATTAGTAGATGCGCAACATTTTATTATGGAACAGCTTCAAAATAAAATATACTTTTTAAACTAAACAATCATATTTTCCATTTTTTATATCAAGATAACCATTCCTTAGTCACGATGACTGTCAAACAGAAAGATGAGGAGAGCAACTATAATCTGTTTGTAAAGGAGTTATCTTTGGAAGATAATTTTCACTTAGGAAAGGAGAAACAAGTAGCAACCGAAGTAAACAATTTAGTTCATCATCATCAACGCAGGGACACTTTGCATACACATGTCCTTTCGTAGGCCACTACATCCATTGGATTAGAATTGGTTAGAGGGCTTCAGATTGAAAATAATAAAGGACAAAAAAAAATACTGGAAGTAGTAGCCCATGAAGCAAAATACAGCCAGCTGAGACAAAAATTAGATCATATTATGCCTAACCTACTCCTACCTATCCTATAATTCACAATCCAGTTTGCATATGTACAGCTAGCTATAATAAAGTATAAACTTTATTAAAGATTTCAGCTGTTGGGAAATTATTTAGCTTGTGGAATTTCCACAAGAAAAAAAAAAAAAAAACAAAACACAAACCCTAGAGGATGTTTGTTAGGTCAAAGTTTTTGTTTTCTGGGTTTTTTTTTTTAATCACCCTCTGCATAGCTTTGACGCTAGATAATACAGTGTAATGCATCAATACATTATAGCAAATTTTCTCTGCTTTAAATATCACTCTCATTCATACTGTGATTCAATTTAAAGAATCATTCAAAGATAAATCTAAATAAATAACAAGCTAGCTTTCAGGCAAACAAATGAATTTGCATTGTTTTATATTCATCATAAATATTTCACTTAATTACTGAGGTACTATGTTCAGAAATACAAAACAACATTATAAATTTATTAGCACTGTCCCTGCTGATTTTACAGAAGTTCTGTGGAATGTAAAAGCCAAAAGTAGAAACAGGCTCAAGAGCATAACCAAAAAAGCAGAGGCTGCAATCAAATGCTGAACTGGATTGACACACTCTAGTTTGCTCTGTATATTTACCCCAACTAAAGCTTCCTGTCTTGAATCAGGTGTTATCCTATTTATTCTCAAAACCCAAGGTCAACTAAACCCTTTTCCTTCTGTTGACTTTCAAAACCTAAACATCTGAATCAGGCTAGTTCAAGTATTATCTTGAAAACTATCACAGGAGTTATTTTTCCCCCCATTGTAAAATTGTGAAAACGTAAAAGGATGTAACAGCATTTTTCAAAGGTTTAGCGAGGTCAGCTATGTGAAGAAAAAATAAGAAGTGCTACCAAAACATAGAAGCTACAGTACGTAGCATTTATCATCGAAATTATTTAAAGTTCTTTTAATGGCTCTAAAAGGTTATGAAAAATATTTTTTAAATGTAAATATGTGGGTCTTTTAGAAGAAGCTATCCTTCTTTGTAAACCACAGTATCACTGGTGATTTATAATTTTCAGAAAATCTTAATCCCACAGGAAACATATAAGAGTTCCTCTTTATTTTTAACCTAATGCTGGATCTCACATGGAATGCAGGTTTTATTATTAGCAAAAACTCTATTATTTTTATTTGCTTATAATAAATTAAGATAAAATCTGAAAGAGTGCGAGTATGAAACCATTTTAAAACAGATTATTTTTTTTCCTTTACCTTTTGAAACAACTTCAGATGTAAATAAAATTGTGGATATTGCATTTCCCTAGGGATTAAGTACTCTTACTGTTCAAATGTCATTAATTACCCTTAATGCCGTTATGAACTATTTGGAGATTATCATTATTAAACTGTTAGAGTATTTCTTAATTCCTCACCAGAAAGCCACAGAGTAACTAGCTGAGCCTATCCTCCCCCTCTTTTGTTGAAATAACAATAGCCTAGAGGAATTGTGTCTGAAAAGAAAAAGCCCAGAAACAACAATAAAAAATATTTTGCTTGACGAAATGAGCAGTGGAGAGAAGAGTTTGGGTTTTAAACCACATGCTATTTCATAAGCAGAGTATCTGGGTCTGAGGCAGCCCGATTCCAGCGGCTGGGTTTCTCCGAGTAACTGGGGAAGCAGCATAAATCCCTCTCATGCAAGCATCTTATCTGTAACACGCCTCTTTTGGCGATACTGGAAAAACATCTAAGAAACCCCCTTCCCAAACGAGAGCGTCCCCTGCTCGTAGCCACAAAGGACAAGGCGGCGGGGAGCCCCCACACGTGCGCACACGCGTGTGCGGCTGCACCGGTAGCACAAGCACGCGCCCGATGCACAATGCTTTTTCCCCCCCCTACGTGAGCGCTGAAGCCATGGGGCAAGGGTTAGAGGCAGCTGTTGTGAATAGGGACTGAAGTTGAAAGCAGCTAATACATGCTAAAAAACAAACAAACAAAAAAACCCCCCAAAAAAACCATAAGACACCCACCCAAAATAAATTAAAAAAAAAAAAAGAGTTGCCAAGTTGCGTGGTCCAATTCCACTCGTCCATTCCAGCACGAGTGAATGGTAAGGTCCTCACTGACATCTGAAAACTTTAATTTTAGGGTCCTAAGGATGTCTTCACTGCTGTAAAAAATATTCACTAGAACAGAATATGGATAATGTATATACTGGATTTGGTATCAATATAGTTCATGCTTAAAAATTCAAAATGCGTACATTTTTGTCATAACCTTATCTTCTTTTTGCAAAATACTAAACTAATGAGGATTTTAGTGCAGTTGTTATTTTCATTGTGTCACTTGGCGCTTTCTCTGAATAACCGTTGGGCTGGGAGGACGGGTTTGCTCCACTGCAGGGGCTGCGTGTTCCTACTGCCATTCAGATACGTATCTCCTCTTCCAAGACAAACCACAATGCTCGGATTCATATTTTGAAGTCTGTATTTTACTTTGTTATTATTATTCGGCTTGTATTTTTCATTCAAATACACGCCAGCACTTTCACACTTGTATGTTTAAAAACTAATGTAATAAATTTGGCTACAGGTAAATTTGATCACTATTCTCAAGTGGAAAAAAGGCTGAATTGAAACTTTTTAATGACTACCTGTGAAGATAAGAGCAGACAAAGCTTCAGCATTTACTTCTGGTACTGAAGAGCAAGCTACTTCTCAGCTTGAAGGCACACATTAAAATGCACACTCCCTTACCTTGTGCTTACACGTTAGATTAGCTGCTCTGGGGTTTCCTATTTTCTTTTTTTTTTTTTTTTTTTTTTTAAGCAAAAGAATAAGGGGTTTCTCCAAAGAGACAAGGGGAGGACCTCAGGTGGTCCTGCTTTCTTGGTTTGCATTTCTAGCTCCCCTTACCTCTGCTCTGGAGGAGTTCCCAACCCATGCCTGGAGCAGAGAGGGCCAAATTTGGTATTTTTAATAGGACAGGATTGCTGCAAGATGAAGCTGCCAGCTTCATGAGTTACCCCCAAATCAGCCAGAAGGATTATATTCTGGGAACAGCTCTGCTAATGGAGAGGGAGGGGGACACCAGGGAAGGGATTGCTGAGAAGCTGCGCAGGGTTTAGAGGTGGAGAAAGAGCCGCAGAAGGACCATCTCAAGGAGTAATAATAATGAGATGGTGTGGTCTGGGAAGGAAGATGGGAACATGCTTTTCTCTGTCCCTTTTCCAGACCAGATCTACACGTTGCAGAGGCCACGGCTCCCTCGCAGAGCTCTGCTGAAAGGTAACGCGGCGCTCGGGATCTGTTGTGAGTTATTTCCGTGAGGAATGTCTGGGGTTTTATGGTTATTTTAATTGGTGACAGTACTCACTGCTTAACATGCTCAATCTGGCACCGATGTTCTCCCATGTCCTGCTCCATCCTGAACGCTCAATCCTGTCTCACGGCTGCTTTCTCACCCTCGTCAGAAGCTGCTGCCCCGTTACTGTCCTTACTCCAACATTATCTGGTCTGGTCTGCGTAACGCCAACCCGGGGTGAGCGCTGGCATACTTCGCTGGAGATTAATACTTCTACTGCCTGTCCAGAGAGCATGGAAAGTTGATAAATGCAACAAGTTTTAAAGCAAAACTGAATTCAAAACCCTTATTATTATTTTGTTCAGACCAGTAACTACCAGTTCAGCCTGTTCTTTCATGCATAAAACAGATTCCGTATCAGTGAAAAAGCTTAGCTGCCAGACATCTGGGTCTGACCAGGGAGACTAAGCTACACACCTTGGCACAACATTTCTTCTAAGCATCTCAGAGAATTTTACTACCAATAGCAATACTTCTAAGAGAAGGTAATTATGGTTATGCTTTTACAAGTGAGACAAGGTGACTGAAGTGTCTTGCCAAAGGACAAACAGAATAAGAGCGGTAATAAAGTCAACATCTCTTGCCCAGTGACTTAAACGCAACTCTTCCAGTCTGCTGGGCAGCATAAATCTCGGTAGGCTTCAGATCCAGAGCTGCCTCGCTTCACTGTGCATAGGGCACGTAAAACAAAGCCTACGTGATTCACCTTCCTCTCCCAGTTTGCTAGAGAGTCGGGAGCCGAGATCACTGGCGCTCGCCAGAGGACTTCTCTTGCCCCTCTCCGTGCTGTGGATGGAAGAATAACTGTGGGCTAGCTAAGATGAGAAACTTCTTTCACTTAAAGTTGGAGAAGAGGAAGGTCAGCTCAGCAGCTTCCTCTTTCCAGCCTCCTTTATCACGCACCCCTCACAGAAACCTCCTCCTCCTTATGTTGCTCCCACATTGGACCACCTCCTTGATCCACTCCCCAAGCCTTTCCTACAAGCAGCACAGTTATTCAGCCATTCTAGCACACCGCATGGAAAAATCCTTATTTTTTTCCTTCCCGGATTAAACATACCAAAAGACAGGACAAGCCAAGAGACACTACCTGGGGGAGGAGATAACATGCTGCCAATCATCCGACCAGTGCTATCGTGGGGCAGCAGTTGCTGGAAAAGTAGTGGGAGGCTGAAGCTGGGAGCCACCATCTCTCCCAGATTGTGTCCTTCAAGATACCATGGCTCACAGCCCTTGCTCTCGGCTTTACGCTGCTCAAAATCAGCCCACGTGTTATGCTTTGACGGGGCTTGGTAGGCTGCTAACCCCCAGCGTAGATCATGGAGAAAGGACTTTCCTTTCATCCCCACAGGCAGCCTTTTGCAAAAAGGCCAGGGAACAATCACAGCTCGGTAGTGACTCACTGTTTCTGTCAGTGGAAAGAATCTCTGCTGCCCAGTGCTCCCCTTCTCCCACCTGGCATCGCCACCAAAACCACCACACCGACGAACAAGGAGGTTACGCAAGGCTGCGAGGTCGGAATATTAACTTACAAAAGTCAGGAGCAGTGGGAAAGGGCTGCCAGCTAGACTGCATCAACTTCCCTGGCCTGCTAGGAAAAATAGGTCAAGGTTTTCCAAGGTGACCGTCAATTTTGGATATCCAGCTTCGTGCATGTTTAAAAAAAAAAAAAAATTATTTTGGAAAAAACGCTAAATGTCTATCACTGGGGAAAAAGACAAAAGGCAGCCAGATAGCTGTATCTTTCAAAGTCCTTGCAGTTGAGCACCCCAGAAAAAATAAGTTACCTTGAGCCATAAGCCCTTGGGGGAAAAAAAAAAAAAAACCAACAAACCAAAAACCCAAAACAACAACAACAACAAAAAAACCACCAAACCAAAAAACCCGCTCTGCAAAAAACAACGGAGGAAACCCCATGGGTAAATAACTAGTGGGAGCTCACAAGAGCACGGCTCTCAGGATGCATGTGTGTTTCTACTGCGGGAGAGAGAACAATTGAATTACGAGGAGCTCTTAAGCAAGTAAAGTAAACATCTTTTGGCAATTTAGTGCTGCACTTTGAAGCCTGGCTATGTCATACAAATGGTGAAATAGCACGGACACCCTTCTGCTGGCTAGTTTGTTTAATATGGTGAGTCGGGAGTTTTCGGAGCAGCAGCACTCTTTTATGAGCTCACGAGCTGGAGGAGGGAAAGTGTGGAAGGAGCAGGAGAGGGATGTTTAAGCAAAGCTATAGCTGCCCGGAGCCTATGGGAAACAGCGCGCGAGGGAAGGGTCTGCGGCCGGAGCCTCGCAGCATCCGCGGTGCTGCCACCGCGGGAACCGGCCCCGAGCAGCCCCCGCCATGGGGAAAAGAGGGGGAGAGAGAGGTAGGGGACGAGGGGATGAGGAAAATCACACGAGCGGGGTTAATTGCTATAAATATCGAGAATCAAATCAATATGTCAAGATGTGTGTTCCACTTTTCACATATATGCGGCGCGTAAATGAGAAACGGAGAGAGAGGGAGGAAGAGCTCGAAAGAAAAAGGAGAGACTACTAAAGAAATAAGCCCCCCTGTACAGACAGCCTGACGCCAGATGGCTTCTTCTAATAAATATTCAACCTTAACTCAGTTCCCATGTAACTTTGTTGTAAAGCTGCCAGCACACCCACACAGATCTGGGCCAGCAAAATGATTACAGTAGTACAAACAAAATAGTGCAATAGAGGAAACAGGCAGACAGGGTCCTGTATACAGAAAGACAGAGCTGTAAAGATGTGAGTTGATGAACCTTTAGATTTAATACTGAGAAACTGAAAATAATGACTTGGGCAGGGGAGAGAAAACCTGGCGGGGGGGTAGGCAAGAGAAAAAAAAAAAACCCAAACACCAAGGACTTATTTTTTCCTTGCTGTTGCTTTTATTGTTGGGAATACGGAGAACATCATCCTGTTAAGACAGCAAACGAGGCACTATAAATCAGTTGCTATTCTGCATATTTTCTGTATTGAGCCGGAATTCGGATACCTTGCCTGAAATCATAGCCCAGCTTAAATTTCCGCTGTCTGTTGTCCTCATATGGGGCACAAGGGTTTTTTTGTGCTTGACATTTGTTATATTAATTGGGAAGAGAAAGAGGAGATTTGGTATATTTTTCTTAAGAAAACACTGGCTCAGTGCTCAAAAACATGCATTTCAGTTGTGAGAGTGTTTTTGCCCCAAGCTCTTTAATTTCAAAATTGGATTATGAGATCTGAATATCAGAACACACCATGTTGGCAACCCCAAAACTATTTAAATAGGACCCTGACCAAATCATGATCTAGTGCTAAGATTAGGAGGGAGGAAAAAAAGGCAAAAAAAAAAAAAAAAGACATGCTTTACAGACAGGCATCTATTGATAATGTGGAACAAGAAAAAAGATCCAGAGCAGAAAATAAATTTTAAAAATGCTTAGGATTCATACAACTGATTTCTTGGATCTGTTTCCTGCAGAATACCTCAAATTTAAAGGCAGGGGAAATGCAGGTAGCCAACTCAAAACTGCTACCTGCAGTTAAGGTGGTTATTTAACAACCATCTATGGGCCAGATAGTTAATTTATGCATTTACTTTGGTTGAGAGAGTATCAACATGAGGCAAAGCTCTTCTTTCTCAAGAATGCAGCCTTTTGATGTTAAGCTAACTCGTGGCACGCTTTTGGAAGGACAGTATTTTGGATGATACAGAAGAGTATAAATAGAATTAATAAGACAGAATTAAAAAAAAAAAAAAAGTGGGGGGGGGAAGTAGGCTGAATGTCAGAAAATATTTCCTGGTTGTGAGAGTTTCCCTCTGCAAAGCAGATCGACAAGGAGATGTAGTAGGCTGTAGAGTCAGGCTTTCACCACTTCCCTCGGGAGATTGTCACTGTGGAGGTTTTAAAAACAAAGCTGAACTCAGCACTAGTAAATATGCTGCAGGGAATAACCCTATGTTGGGCAAGAAATGGACAAGATCAATTAACAGATCTCTTCGATGTCTACTTGCTATTATTTTTGACTGTTGGGAGGAAAACTTTGCTAGAGAAAAGCCTAAACCTCCCTCCACCCCCCCGCCTTTTCTTTTAAAAAGAGAACAGACTATATCACATTGCAAGCTCATGTCTGAAGCTCTGTTCATTACAGCCACTAAGTCTCTCCCACCAGTTTTGCTCTGCTCGCCCTCTATCCCCACAATTATTGAGAAGCACTGGAAAGAATTTCCTGGAGAGAAGGGGGAAGAAAAGAAGAAAAAAAGAAAAAAAAAAAAAAAGAGAGAGAGAAAAGAATCTCTCTTATTTCTGAGCTTTCCAGGCCCCTTTATAATATTCATCTATTCCGAGCAGTGTTTGACACTTCCTTCCCACCTACCCCCATTAGAAATCAGCTACGGATTGCCTCCTCGTGCTCCTTCTTCTCCAGCCTTAAGGTACACATTACAATTCTATTCTTATCCAGAGCATGAGAGCATCAAATGAGGGAAGCAGTCGGACGATGGCGGGCAGGCGTCTTGGTGAGCTCCACGCCTGAAGAAATGCACACCTTTTGTTTATGGCTAGCAGGATGAAAGCCATGCGATAGAGCCGGCCACAAATCTGTCAGCCCTTGGGAAAACACCACTGCTGAAGCCGCTAACGACATGCCTCCTCGGTGCTACGTACCACAAGCACATCAAACAAGTCCTTCATTGACTATGCTGGCTTGAAGTTCAAGATATCTAGCCTTACTTTAATAAACCAGGCCTACGATGCTGAAAAATCCCCATGCAAAGCTTAGAGGTTCAGGGTCACCACTTAGACTCCTCCGGCACTAAGCTTCATTCTGCAGACAGAATTGGATCAAAATTAGGGCTAACTTCAAAATCAATTTAAATCCTCCCCACGCTCTTTTTGTGAAAATATATGCCATATATTTAAGGGATTGAAAACAAAAACACGTGAATGTCTTCCCTGTGGAGAGGCAAAGAGATGACCCCATGGCTAAGAAGAGCATTTCCCTGCAGGCTCGGGTGCGATGGGGTGACCATACAGTCATACAGCACAGCCCTGCCAGATCAACACACAGACTTTGATTTTTAGATCTGCTTGATTTAATAGAGTGCCAAGTTTCTATTAATATCATCGGGTTTGGGAAAGGAAAGAGGCAAAGGGAAACCAGGAGAGAAAGAGCATGAAGAAAATTAAAGAGCGGAGACATTGGCAGAAAGAAAAGGGTGGAGACTGTAGGCTCTACCCGTCCTCTCCATCTCCACTCCCACCCCTCTCTCTCCGGAGGGAACATGGTAAAGGTGCCCGGCCTCACTGGCAGGCAAGATTGGAAACAAGCCTCAGCCCTCCCTGGCTTCTCAGCTAAGCGGCGGAATAAATCAAAGCAAAGGAAGAGTGAGGAAGGAGGTGAACTGTGCGCTTGGAGAGCAAAAGAGCATGCGGAGGGAGCTCTGCAATGCCTGGAGGCACCCAGGACATAAATAAGAGTAAGAGGAGGCTCCAGTGAACTACTTTTCACTGCACCTCCCCTGGAAGTGAATCCCCCCATTAAGACCTTGCCCACAACCCTTTGCCTCCTGCCATGGAGCAGGGAGGTCAGTTTTGCCCCCACTGCAGCCACAGTGGCTGGAGAAGCAGGGAAACACTGGTGGGACCAACGTCCTCCAAGCTTTCTAGCTGAAAGGAAGAGGGGCAGCATCGCTATCCCAGCAAGGTGCTGGCTAGGGTCAACTTCTCAACCCGTGTAAGCAACCTGGATGAACACTTGGCTGTCACGGAAGCCTCAGTCCTGCAGCTTCTGCGGGTGTCTGCCTGAGTGATCACAGAGTTAGCACGTTCAGGACCTTGCTGGAAACCAACCGGATTCATTAGGAGGGCATGCAGCTGGGTGCCTTACATCCACGTAGTGCGACCTCCATCACATTGGATTTCTTCAGAGCAGGGTATCCACCCAGGGACACTTGCAAATCTCACGATTGCAACTAAAGGGGGAAGAAAAAAAAAAAAAAAAA
>VZTL01007911.1:120693-149017 GCA_013400535.1 Scopus umbretta
GGTGGTGTTAATACTTTAGGATACATACCAAAGGAAAACTTCAAAGATATTAGGCTAAAGGTTAAGTCACCATTCATCAAAAGAATAATTATCATTTTCTCATGATTATTGCACTCAAGTATAACTTCTTTCACTTCTTGGAACTTCCTGAAAAACTGATGTTACATTGAGAAGGACCAGTACCTGAATAACATCCACCTCCTTTCTTCTTCCTCCTCTTCACTACACACCTGACAAAGAATAAAGCCTTTTCACAGCAAGACAGCTGTGGTTTTACTGTACGGGAGTCACGGACACAAAGAAGTGATACAGAGAGGGGTCACTGCCGGGCAGTCAATGGTTTTACAGGATCTCATACCAGGAGAGAAAAAGGACCCCAGTAAACACAGTGTTAAGACAGCAGAGATATCAACAGTGTTCAAAAAGCTCTACATTCACTCTTCACAGCTTTCATCAGCTAGTGACTAGCCTGAAGCCTACACCGGGAACCAAACTGGACCTGTTCTCCTCCCTAGCCCTCCTCTTCTGAAAATCTTTTTTCCTTCCATCCACACTCCACTTATCTCCATGAAGAACACACGCCTTGAGCAAGTTTTGAATGAAAAGATATTCTTCTCCTACTCTGGAGTTGAGCTTACTTGTAAAACACCTCCACTTTCTCCTGTTTTCATTCAGGCACGCTCTCCTTGAATAACCAGGCAACTTCATCTCTCTGTGTGCTCTTTTCTTCTGCTTTCTTGAAAGTGTCAGAAGGAAACTCTCCAGAAGTTTTCTTTGTAATAGTTAGAGGGGAAATTCAGTGTCAATTTTTGTTTTTCTGCAGACGTTGCATTTGGCTATCAGAGTGTTCACAGTTAGCAAACCATAACTCTTCAATGTCTCAGTCTACCCATTTGGGAAATCAATAAAAGATAAGACTACCCAAGCTTCAGGGCTATGAGGGTTGGTAAATGTTTCTAAAGTGCTTTGAAATCCTGGAAAGGTGCAATGTTTTTTATAATGGCCTTAATGCTCTGCAGCTCTGCAGAATATTTTATTCCAAAATCTTAAGCTATTACAAACAACAAACCCTAACTGTAACACTCCTCTGAGATATTTGTAAATAAACAGTTATGCTCAGGGTAATGCTTAGTCCATCATACCTTAGATCAAAATACTGAAGCCAGGCTGTAATTTGTCATTCATATGATCTGCTAGTCCTGCTGAAGCCTACGAAACCTTTGTGTTGAAAAATATTATTGGCAAACGTATTCAGTAGATTAACGCTAATTAGCTTAGGGTGAGGGAGTTATGTATTACTCAAAATTTGGCACACGAAAGGAGAATGACAAAGCAAAGAGGCATGTTCTAGAGCCAACAGGAGAGAAGTCAATGACTGAGGTTCAACTACAGAAAAAAAAAAAAAAAAAATCAACAAAAAAACCTTTAGGCCAACATTCTCCTCTCAAACCAAGAAGCATTTAAGGTTAGCACCTTACGCTTTCCAGGCATTCAGCTCTTCAGTCATCGCCACCTTCTTAAGGATACCAACTACATCGCAGATATGAGAGGAAGTTTTGCACTACAGGTTTTTCAGGTGAAAAAGGATGTCATCAATGAAGAAGAATTACAAGTCATTAAAGTGGAGGGAATGCTGTGCGTGCCTCTTCAATCCAATGTAAGGAATTAAGAAGTCAAATGCCTACAGCATTAAATATGAATGATGAATGTGAGAAATAAGTAGAAGAGAAATCTATGTGTTTCATTACATGAGGTAGCTGTGCCACTGGCACCTTTTGCTTTTGTGTGGAAAAAAAAGGTCTAAAGATTAGAAAGCAAACTCAGCTTACTTTTACAGAAATTCATATCAAATCTTAGTGAGATTAAGAAATGAAGTATTTTCGAATTTAGATTCCATTCTGATAACCTAAAAAGATAACAGCGTATGATACTTTATTAACCAGGAATCGAGAAGTCTAGCACAACATTACGTTCTTTGTAACGGGCTTCTAAAAGAACAGCCAGTATTTAAAAGAAAGAACACAAACTACAGAGAAAGAGAAATGTCAGAAGTGACACATTATCTCTTTTTAAGGCATGCGTCTGACTCCTCCTTACAATATGAGGGATAAACAACATGAGCCACAAAGGCTTCTGTGTGTATCATAAAGCACACTGCATGGGAAACCACTTCTCTAGCTCTCCAAAGGAAATGGTTTCTTTCATCTCTGATCAAGTTTCAGAGGTATTATTATTTATTTACGTATTTACGCATGAAGGGCTGCGAACCAAATTCACCTCATCGTTTTGTACAACAGACTGAAGAATACGTCTACTCAGCATCCTCACTAAGACATCTAACTTTTCAAGTTACGTTCCCCAGACAGTTAGATGTTGTCTGCATCTGGAACAACTTTCTTATGGACGTCTAATGTTAAGCAAAAATCTATTAATTCTCTGAATGCGGTAGAACAAGCGATTGTGCCCTAGCAGACCGAGAACTGAGAACAGCCAGGTAACAGCTATAGGCACTAAGAGAGAAAACAAAACAGATGGTTGGATTTTTTTCAAGCCGCTGAAGATGGTGGGAGAAGAAAGTCTTTGAACTGATCACCAATCCCACCAGAGAGACCGAGGTAAAAAGTGAAGGAGTGCTAGGGGCTATCGGAAAGGGAAAAAGATATTAGGGAGAGGGGAAAACGCGTTTGCTTGCCTGTTTGGAGATTATGAGATTCCAAGACAATGTGGTACCCAGACAGTTGAATATCAATAAATTCTCATCCATCTTATATTATTTATGAATATTTTTGGACACATAATGAAAACAGCAACTGTTTGAAAACCTGCAAAAGGGTCTCTTCCAACCAAGGCAATTTTGAAACACTTACTGAAGCATAACTTTTTTTTGTTGTTGATAAAATGAAATTTTGTTGATTTTTAAGGATAAAAGCATGAATTATACATATGTATACACACACACGTGCACACATAAATAACATGTATGCTGTATTTTGGCACACAGTGTGTTTTCTGTCCCATATACTCTCATCTAGATTTTTCTCAACTTATTTTCAGGCACAAACCAGGAGGTGTTTTCATCGTGTGATTTTTTTTTTTTTAATTTTTTTTTTTTTCCCACTACGTTGTTATGTGATAGATCACAATGTGGATGGCACGGATCACATCCCAGTTAGCAGAACTGCTACGGAGATGGAATCAACAATTTCAACAAGACACTCACTGATGACAGAGCATCCGACAACAGGATTAAATGATATGGGCGCTCCTTTAAATCACTCGATATGGTCTGGCTTTGCACGGGCACCTGGAAAGGGTGGAACATTACAATTAATCCCCCAAGGCTCAGGCATTGCACCTCTGTATGGGCACTGCGTCCTTTTATGAATGCAACATGTTTTTTGACATTTTGCACGTGCTTTCTTACGGGGACTGGGGTCACTGGAAGTTTTCACAGGCTTCTTTCGCAAAACAGCCGTTGTGGGAAAATCACAACTGTCAATCAGCACCGTCCACCACATTCATAATGTGGTTGCTGGAATAATTCAGGTGGCACAGGGATCCTTGAGAATTTCAATCTGAATTAATCTTTTTGAAATAAGATTTCTTTCCCCCAGTGCCACAAACTAAAGTGATGTAAGTGCAAAATCTCTGTAGTAAATTAGAGATAAAAGAATAAAACAGTTAAACGAATATATTTTTCATGCTTGAGGGCTGTGTGTTTAACAGTTTTCTAACTGTTCATTCATTTATATAAAAATACTTCGGTTATTATCTACTTGAGTTGAAATTAGATATTTAATTGACTGGAGGGAATGAAATTCGCTCACTTTTAAATAAGGCAGTGATTTAAAAATATTCCTGTAAAGTGATTTCTAAGACCACACCGGCACTAGTTCTTGGCACACATCCTTGTCTGTGTATATATTTTAAAAGCATGGTTGTTTTTACAAATGTAGTACTGTGAGAGCTAACTTCTTCAGAAACATGTTTATCTTAATTAGGAAAGTCAACAGACTTCTAATGGGAAGAAATGCGTATTTTTCTCTGTGGTATCTAAAGCATCAAAGGCCTCGTTCTCATGCCAAACCAATCTTCCTTCCTGCCTGCCTTTCAAACCCAGGTGATTGCAGACAGCTGAGCAGACATTTTCCCAAAAGCTTCTATTGACCTGGCTCCAGTCCTTTCCCGTGCTCTGTCTCCTTTTCTATCCGCATGTCACTTCTCTTTCTCTTTCTGTGTATTTGTTGTATTTTTGCCTGAGGAAACCTAGGGATATTCATGGCACTGAGGCAAATAATGTGGAATTAAAAACTAAATTCTTCAGGCCTTATCCTAGCAACAGGACCATCACCATCTGTTCAGAGGACAGGACTGCCATTATCCGCTGCATTCTTTGTACGTACTCCATCACCTGTGAGGGGAAAAACATTGCCCCTTATCCTAGGGTCTTTGTTTAAAAACAAAGTCGTCTGCTTCTTTCTGGGACCAATACATTTCATAAATGTGATATACAGTACATTTGAAGGGATTAGGTGGCAATAAAAGACTTAAAAGCTTAAAGGAAAAAAAAAAAATCTAAGGGAGGACATCTGCATGATAAACAACAAAAGCAAATATTGTTCAATTTAAATAAACAGTTAAGATTAATTGGTAAAAGTTCATACAAATTCCTCCATCTACTACCAGTGTCAGTAATTCAAGCCCTATACCTTTGACTTTGGGATAATTTTACATCAGTAGTAAAATTGTTATTAGTTTGTGTTTGTTTTTTTTTTTAATTTAAACACCTAAATTAAAATCTGCATTCCCCCATGTGCTGCAAAGGCCATTTTGGCTGCTCACAAACACGTCTCCAGCTGAAGTCCCAAAACACAGCAGCGGAAGCTAAAAGGCTGCACACCTTTTACCTCAGGAAAATGTAAAGTTGCTCAAAGAGCTAAAATATCACATAAATTACCCTGAAATCATCATCTTCTACTCTTTAATGCTCATACTCCTTATTCCTAATTTCTTTCTGCTCTGTATATTTGAGCAAGGGGAAAAGTGGATGAGGGAGGAAGAGGTAAAAATCCGTGAATTAAAAAAAAAAATAAAAAAAATCCTGAAAATCAGAGCAGCAGTCTTGACCTCATATTATGTTTTCAGTTAAAAATTATAATTTATAAAAGCTGGTTGACTGGCTGTCTTTGTTGTTTTTGTGTCACTTATAAACAAAGCTGCAGTCATATTTATTTCTCGGGGCTTACAGACACATTTGTGGTATGTAGCTTGGCAACATAAATTGGTAAAATCTGCCTGCTCCTACCAAATCTCCAAAGTGCTCATCCCATCTCATGCAGCCACCCATCTGAAAGTCAAGGGTGCTCCATATCCTCCTCCCAGGGGCACGAGAAGGACAGAGTAAAGCCCCCCAGCTCCTGTCAGCCTCACCACCCTCCTCTTCCTCTCCCCAGGACACACCAAGAAGCAACTGCAGGCCCAGGAGGAGCAAACTTAGTGCAAACATGGCACCTTCATCCAAAGGGTACAGGAAGGGATGGGAAGTCATATCCTTAGAACTGCAGGTGAACTCCCTCTTCTCCTTCCGGTACCTTTCTCCTCCCCACTTTCCACAGCCTTTCTCCCACTTCCAATTTCATTGGTTATCTTAATTAGTTTGCTCCTACTCTGTGGCAGGCTGGAGACCTGACAGGTAGAAGCTACCACCCTACTTGGCTGATCATAGGACAAGAATTGTCCTAGGTGAGCATTCAAGACCAACTGAACACAGAGAATGGACCTAGCACATCCTCTTTATCAAGTTAAAACTCAAGTCTGTTCAGTTTAGTTTTCTCACAAACATCTACAAGGATTGAGAACACAAAAAAATCGAAGGGAAATGACAAAAGAATCCAAGGGAAATGAAAGCAAAATGATCTATGGAAAAAAAAAAAAAAGTGAAAAGTTGCCCTAGACTATTAATATGTTGCACTAATGACTGTCACTCCTTGGTCAGACAGTGGCTGATGCTCCGTCTCAACCAATCGGGTACCCAAGTTTAGGGGAGCAAAGTGATCAAAAGAAGTTGCTAAGAAATTCTTCCACCTCAAAGGATTTGGGATGAGTTGTACTATGGAATAAATAATAGAGTCCTAAGCTGCCGTCAACTTCTCTGTATGCTTATGTGTGAGTGGGAAGCTTCCTTGGAAGCCAGAGGGATCCCAGAGGTCCCTCAGCTCCGGGTAGAGGCTGGTGCTTTAATTTAGCCCAAGAGGATTCAGCTTGCTCTGCAGCATCTAGGTGGCCTCATATAGGATGACAATTTGGCCAAATATGAACGTAATTGTGGTTTTGAAATCATCTCTCAATGGAAAATCCATTTCAAATGGTACCACTTCAGCTGAATTACCCACAGTTTTGTCAACACCAACATAAAGATTTATTTTAAAAGCCTTTGAAGCATTGTTTGGATTTTGGCTTTCTTACCAAACTACTAAACTTCTCATCTTTGCATTCTTCCAATATTTCATAAAAGTAATAAACCATAGTACATATTTACAGAGCAAAAATGATGTTGCCTTCACCACAGAGAATACAAAATACAGATATTAGTATTCACGTAGTCATATCATCATTATGGACCAGAATTTAAAGAAAAAGAAAAGACAGAAGCATTGTATTTCATATGGAAAATTGGGAGAGGGAGGCTAGAATGTAAGTGTATGGTATTGAAAGTAAAATTAATGTTTCAGTAACAAACTAATATTTCTAGAAGTGCTAAAGTACAATATAGAGACAGAATTAATGAGGTCCTCCATTCTTTTCTAGTTTCAAGGAGGAAATTGTTAGTAATCTAAGACAGATAAAGAAATCCACTAATTAAAATACTCTGAGATGAATGGTAGCTTCCAATTACTCTCCTGATTTGACACAATCTAGTAACAGCATAACATAACAATATTTTACGCAATATCAAGGGATTTGGTAAAAAGTACATACAAACTGAACTGGAATTTTGAGGACAACAATAGTGCTCACAGACCAGTCCGTCGCTAGATTCATCGCACTCACAGTAGCTTAAAGGAATACAGAAATGAACAGAAAGAAACTTAATGTTGAGGAATAAGTGACTTTTAATAAGAATAAAGGTTGCAAAGGAGAACGTTAGCAGGTAATAACGGCTTGGATGGATGTACTACATCAACTAGATATTGCACACCTTTTTACTCTGCAGTTTCTACTCAATGTCGACAGCGCTACTCTTTTTTGTGCCACCTACATGTGTCTCATTTCCCATTTCTAAACATCTACAAGTATAATAAAGCATAGAGCTCAAGTTTTCTCACTCCAAAATCCACTGCAAGTCAGCAAAAGGTTCGCCGTACAACTCGATATTTGAATACGAATAGCCGCGTAAACTTCCTCTCATCTCAAGTGCAATTTAACACGGCACCGCAATAACTGCCGAGAGCACCCCCAAGGTCATTGATAAGTGAACTGAAGTGTCCGCGGGGCTAAAAGTTCTGCTGCTCTAGCAGCACCGACTGGTGCGATAGAGACCTAGCGGGGCTGCTACCTAGCTCAAAGAGCTCTCTCACAGCAAAATGTACTTGGGTTTAGCCACTTAAGACAAGCTGTGTCTCAGTTTTACCATTAGTAACATGGATATTAAACATTCGTCTCGATCCTGATGTATTGCCAAGCATTTATGTTTTAGAGGAGCATTTTGAAAGCTATAGAAAAAAAAAACAAAAAACAAAAAAACAGATGATCACTGTGACTATCAAACCAATGCTTAGCTGTTGTGGTACTATGCAAGCATAATGATCGCAGTGAACGGTAAAGACATTTTAAAAGCTACTCACTACTTCAGCAAGCTGACAACTTCAGGTTTTGATTCAGGTCTCCAAGCTGCCCAGCCAATCTCTAAGAGAGGAGGTGGGAAAAATAAATAAAAAGCTCTTTTCATCATACCGTGTTTCTTCAGGCAGACCTAATAGTCCTGTAGATTAACAGAGCTCATAAAGAGTAGGTAAGAGAAAGGGGAAAACAAAGGTAAAACTATTAATTAGGGAACTTGTTTCGTTGAGGAGACCACAAGCACAAAGGGGAAGAAGATACAAGAGCAGCTGATGGGAGAGAAATCTCAGGCAACACGCAGGGGCTGGGAGCCGCGGGCGCTCATCGGAGCGGTGCCAGTGGGAAGGTGGGGAGCCCAGCGAGCCAGGGGCTTGCGGCTGGAGTGGCGTTAGCCAGCCACGGCCCGGCAGAAACTGCTTCTGTTGCTACTGCTAATGATGAATACCATATGCTTGGCTCTTGCTATTATAAAATAAGTTACATTGCTACTGCCTATGAGTGAATCAACTCTTTTCTTTCATTAAAATTAGACGTTTATGCACATGCATATCTCCTCGAAGCTAGTACATGGGCAATAATGTTTTAAAATTGAAATATCCTCTCACTATGTCTTTTTCCACCTTTCGTCATCTTATCACCTTGTTCCATCCTGAGCTTTCTTTCAGATACAACGTCTACTCTTTCGCTTCTCCCCGACAATAATCCTTAAACAGAGAAAGAATGAATATGATCACTCAGAGACAATTTTATTTTTTCCTTCTGTTACTTTGAAACAGTTCAGTTCACTGTAGTTAAAAATGTGTGATTGATTGCCTGGACTTGGGGAAACCTTTCTCTACACATAGGGAAAAAAAAAAATATTTACTGTCCACATCTAATTTAATTCAGCCTCCCACTATCTGAAGAATCAGGTTTTTTTATTAAAGTCATTTTGGCCACCACTTATTAATTTGTCAGAGGAAAGGAACCAAATGGATCCACTTATTTCCATTTAGAATTCCACATCCAAAGAACTTATTTTGGGGTGCCACTAAAGGGGATCAAATCAATAGACATCCAGTTAATTTAATTAGCATGTATGCCGCAGGTCTATCTGCTCACATACTGTAGGAATATTTAAAATTTCATCATTCAAAACTGTTGTCTTCACAACTGTGTACTCCGTGCAGCCATGAAGCAGAAAAAGAGGTTGCTTTTTGCTTTTATTTTTCAATCAACACCCTCCTCCATTTTGTAAGTACATTAAGCATATACGTAAATATTGTAACAGGCCCTAGATGCCGTACGGATGTTCAAACACAAGAGCAGACCTGACTGAAGATTTTGCCATGTCTTCTGCTACTTCTGGGGTTTCCCTAAGATCAGTTTTACTGGGCTACTGCGAAGTGAAGCAAAGCTCCCGGGCAGCAGAATGGCGTCAGCACAGGTAGAAGGAAAGAGACCCCTTCTTCATTCTCCTTCTGACAAAAAAAACTCGCGTATTGTTTCAAAGCCTGCTACGAAAAGAAAACAGAAAAAAAAACAAACAAACAAAAAAAAACCAGAAAAAGAGGAAAAAAAAAAGAATACTGGCAGAAAGCCTTTAAGGCAGAGACAACCCATTGCAGCACCTCTCCCTATTTACTTTATGCCAAAATGATTTCCTATCCACCTGTACATAAAAAAAAGATAGAGCTAAAAGCAACCAGTTATTGTGAATCAGAGTCACAAGGAAAACTAATGCCTTGGCATGCAGCCTGTAGGAAAAAAGAACACAATATATTACTTCCGTCATACATGTAAGAACTACAGGGGATCATTTTCATACACTTGAATAGGCCACTGTTAGCGACCAGCAGTTGTTTGGCCAAATTAACCCCAGGTCTACCTCCAAAATGATTACGATTGCATATTATAATTAACGATGACATTAAGGATATTAGGCTCAGAAGGGGTTTTGTTTGTTTGAATGAATGATAGATTCATTCCATTCAAGGGTAGGTGTTCATGGCACACTTTTGGCTTATGCATCCACATGAAACCCTTAAGATAATCTCATGGCTGATGGTAATTCTGGAGAAACGGGAAAGGGAGGAGAGTCCGTTCTGGATTTTAATCTTGTTTCTTCCCTTATGGAATGAAATTATCTCAACACTTCTTGGTTGAACTCTAGTCTATCATTTTAATTAAATGTATCTGAGCAGTCATCGTGAAGCCTAGATCCGAGTAATAGGTTGACAATCTTAATATTGGCTTCTACAGGCAGCAGGGAATGTCTGCAGCAGGTATTTATGGCATGGGTATGGGCCTTAGTAAAACCTTCAGAAGTTTTATGCACATATAATGAATGGGGAGGGAGGGGGGGCAAACAAAAAAAAACAAAACAAAAAAAACAACAAAAGAAAAACCACAGAAAGAGGCCTAAATTACCAGACCAAACCTGAGCCCTGACTCCAAAGTTTAGAAGCGTGAGTGACTAAAGATCTAAATCTTACCTGTCACCAGCCACTCTCTCTAAAATAAACCAGCACCTGAAGTCACATCCCTTGAAATTAAGGTCTTTTGAAATTTGGCTCCAGTTCTAGAACTTGGTTACACTCAGTCTCTTTTTGTCTTCCCACTCCCTTCTCCCCCCAGAAAGAACCCCACTAAGAGCAGTTCTAAAATCTGAGGGTTTGGAGCGTAATCAGTAAACTGGCCTGAACACAGTGCTGGCTCCATGTCTAACTTAACATCACTCCAGCAGAGAGGTGACACACATTGCTAGAAAGGGTTGCAGCAGCAGGTTCTAGAAAGCTGAAATACAACCAGGTTTTACTTCTCAACCACCTTTCTTTTCATGTTAAAATTTCCAAAGTGAGAAACAACATAACAAGAGGCAGGTAGGGCTATGGCTAACTCATTCCTGGGCAGGCCATTCAAAGCAAATGTGTTTGTTGTTTTTTTTTCAAAATAACTTGCTCCCGAAAGACATTTGCCCCTGAGGTAGACTTTTGAATTCTGAAAGTGGTCTTCCTTGAGACTCCACCAGCACCACTGCAGATTTACAGAGTTACACTTCACCCATGAAGAACCAATCAAACAAGAATCTGCCACCATGACACAAAATTTCTTAAACTAATGCACTTCATTGGAGCATGCAACATACCTGTCGATGGGTTGACAGGTTACATCACTGCATATGCAAAGCATGACCTTCAACACTGGATCTATTCGAGAGATTTGTGCACATTTGGGGAGGGAAGACAAACCAGTTCCAAGATTTTTTTTTTTCTTTTTTTTTTCCCATTCCCCCCCAACAGTTAGTTGCTCTCCATGGGTAACTTCAGAAGATTTCCTTCTAATGCCACGTAAAGGCAGATTAAAAGTCCTTTCTGAGGAGCTGTCAAGTTACAAACTTGAAGACTCAAATCAGCAGTTCAAGACTGATATTCGCCACTGAGAAAAATTTTGGCCTATGAAGGAATTACCCTTCACCCGTTACTGAAAAGCTGGTAATAATAACCTCTCTACTCATTATTCCATTACAACTACATGTCACATATGGAAAAAACAACAGTCAAAGAAAGCTAATGCTGGACTGCAGTAAAAACTTCATTTTCTTGTCTTTCTTTTCCTACTTGCTTTTACACTTTAGTAGTCATATAGTAACTAATCCATACAATTAAAATAAACTGGAGTTTTACGAGGCAAAATACAAACTCTACTAGGAGTTATTTGTTCTTTATTTTCTTTTTCATTCTTATAAATGTATTGTATGAATACGTTACAGGTATTGTATTTATAGTCCTCTTATCTAGGCTAAAAATAAACATCATAATTAGTTTATTTAGCCAATTTTTCTGCTGCTAAGATCTACCCACCTGTAGTTTTACATACAGCAGCTACTTGACAGAGTATATTGATGGGCTTTAATCACTGCTGAACATTTCCTGTCTATTTGTAGGCACTCAGAGAAACCCAAGGGGCATAATTTACACGAGTCCAAACTGAAGTCATTTGACAGGATGTCACAGGGAATAATCCTAGAATTATGAGTGTAAAAACAGGATATTGAACAGCACAAACCGGACTAGTCCTGGCAATTTAGTAATCCCTGTATAACCAGAAGAATCATAATGGTAATCTCTTACCAAAATGGCACAGTTAAAACAAATGATTTAGGAAATCTTTGCGGAAAGCTCAATCATTACTAAACTCCAACTGAAATGTGCAGACAAGTTTGAGAGAAGAACCACTCATGTCCCAGTGTTTCCCCATTTCTCAAAAGAAGTAGTAATCAAACCTCGAGTTTTTAAAACTAGCTAAAAATGTGGAAATGCATTTTCATTGTCCAGTTAGGAACTATTTTTTAAAAACTTTTAAAAATCCAACTTTCTTCAGTGTTTTTCTATCACACAGGAGTAGAAAGCATGGTACAAGTTGGAAGAGATCACATGTGATAATCCAAGCCCAGGAACTGCAGACGAGCTGTTTGCCTCAAGGCAATTCTGCATTGCTTCACCTGGGCATTTTCTTCCCAGGGACTCAGAAGCAAGGGGGAGCCCAGATGACACGAACGGGCCAGTTTTGTCCTGCCTGACCCCGGAGCACATTGTTCTGCACGCGTGGCAGCAGCAGTGGTGGCGATTTGGCAGAAGGGAACTCAGAACAGGATCAAGTATCTACAGGAAAGAAACCAATTCAGAGAGGAAAGCAATTCAGAGAGGTCACAAGGGAGGCTCAGGAGATGGGAGCGATGGGGAGAAAGAAAACAGGAAAGAAAAAGTAGTTGGCAAGAGGAATGCTGACTCTGAAAAAGAGTCAGAGGGAGAAAAAGGGGGCGGGGAGAGAAAACCAAGCTGAATTATATTGATTAGGAAATATGAACACCACTCGCAAATAATATAATCTGGGGACATTACTATTCTCTTTGGTCCTGAGAACCTTACCTTCCTGCTTACAGAAACGCATCTTCCTCAACTGCAGACTCACAGGGAGCAGGTGAAAGAGAGAAAGTGTTGAAGGACTGGGAGGAGGAAAAACAGCTGCAGAGATGCATTAGTGAAACTGGATTGCAACAGGGCGTTATGCTTAATTCAGCATGGAAATGCTCTTGACAATATCTAAAAAGAACCCCCCAAAAGTCCTCCTCCTCTGCTTGCAGCTAGATACTCCCCTCAGTAAGTTGTTAAACTAGGGCCTTAGAGAAGGAAAGTAGAGTCATTTGGCAATGAAAAATGCCTGTGAGGAAGGAAAAGACATACATGCATTGTGAAGAAAGACCACAGCCCCTGGATTTATTATATACATAGTAATTAATAATGACCCATTTTTTTCCTATTCCAGATTTTGAAATTCCTTACTCACTTTAATTAAGTTCACTCTAAAAATAGGATGCTGTAGAACAAAGAACTTTTTTACTACTTTAAAAATGCAAGCTTACTCACTGGCTAGGATTTTCCCAGCTCTCAGTGCTTTGGTACAAAGAGCTATTATGACACGATACAAATGCGCTATCAGTTGAAGACATTTTTAGATAAAACTTGATAATGTAACATTTACTGATTCCATCTGTCAAGGCAGATAAAGAGAATGAGACTTCATAGCAAAACACACAGGAAACGTAACGGCAACAACAAAAACAAGTACAGGCAGTGTAGACACCACTTGTTGACCTACAATCTGTATTGGTTAAATTCTTTCCCATAGACACAGGACTTGCTTTCTTCACCAATATGGCTCTAGGATCTCCAGTTTCAGCAACACTATTACATTTACTTGACAGCATTCAGAACTTATTTACATTATGTATTTTTAAACCTCCTAATTCTGTCTTCTGTGCACAATTTTAATGATGAAGAGAAATACGGGGCTATTTAGTTGCCTAAACATACAACCAGTCTGATGAGATCTTCTGCTGAGGCACTGTGAAGCCCATCAACACTGCTCGGCTCCTAAACACGACTCGGAAGCCTTACGTTTCCCTTCTGCGTCACAAACCTGATTTAAATTCAGAGCAAAGACTAGCATCCCCAGTGAAGAAGAGCAATTGCTCTTTAAACAACTTTTGTAAATGCTTCCTGTGCTAACAAGGGACCGTAGAGTTTGCTTAGGTGAAATAAAGCAGACGGACAGACCTCCCCATATCCTGCTTTGGTTCCAAGATTCAATAATGAACAAGGGTGTGCAAAGAAATTAGAGTGGTGGAAGTGCCAAAGGTATCCCTTGGAGATGCGTATATCCCGTTGTCATGTAAAAGAGCTCTTGAATGATAAAGAAGCGGAACCCAATTACAACTGGTGTCATGCTAATCTGAACCAATGACTAACTGTAGACTTTGGATGGTACCATGGTGCCCACAGTAATTAATTCACCTCTTCCTTCCCCAAACAATCTAGGAAATTAATTTCCAATGCTAGAATTAATTTGGCACTAGAAGATATGAAAGCCTTTGGAGTTACCTGGCAATCACTTCGAAGTCTTATCTTGGATGCAGCACAGTAGTGCGTGCTACCTCGCGAAGGCAGAGATGTAGGCTCAGAAACACCATTACCATGAAAACCCACGCTGTCCCATGCCTGCCATCGGGGAATGGAGCTTATCCGCTGATAATGAAGACCCAGCCCATGGTCTTCATTTGGGAATGGTGGAAACAACCAGGCAAGGAGAAGAGAGCAACGGGCCAAGCTGGGGTGTTTAAACAGATAAACTCCCAATCCAGGTATCCTAGGGCATGGGAAGGAGGAAGTAATATCCAAATTAAAAATGACAATGCTCTTTTCAGTCCATCATACCACTAAATGAAAATGGACATCTCAGTGGCTTTGTGAATAGGTGGTGATAAGTATGACCGTAGAGGTGTCAAGTAATTATGCAGGCTGTGAGTTTAAAGGGAAGTCCACTCTGTAAAGCAGGTTAAGGTCAGATTTCAGGTGATTTTGGATGAATTTTCGTATGTTCAGGCACCGAAGTATTCCTAAAACCATTTTCACTGAAGCTTGAATTCCACTTAAAGAGAAGAATTTTACAGGCACACAATTGTAGACTGTTCAGAAATATTCTTACTAATTATGTTTTTTTACTTACATGGCCAAGATTTGTAAAATTATGTACAGAAACATCACCAAGATTTTAATACTGTCGGCCTCACGAACTCACTCTGACAACTGATACAGGCAAACCCGTAAACGGTCAAACTTATCCTAGGATTTCAGCTATGTGGGAAGAGTTGAAGTTGTTTGGTAGAAGTCTTCCTTATTTTAAAATGTTTCTAAACATTTTGATAAATTACCCTCCACAATTCTGTTGGAAATCAAATTTTTGAGGCTAGGTGCAAAAATTATCTGTTGTGCATGTAAGGGTGGTGTTCAGCACCCAGCAGTAATTTACCAAAGTTCACTTGGGCGGGGGGGGGGGAATAGTTTTCACCCCTCCAGTTAGAGAAGACAGACAGACTGGTTGAAAGTAGAGTTTTCTCAGCCTCTGCAAATTGATGGTTATCTGTAAGCCTTTAAGAGACATTAAGAAGCAAGGTGCTACATCACATCTCCAGGGCATGAGGAAACTTTGCCTCCCAAAACCCACAGCTGGTGATGCAGAACCACTGCAGTGGGTCACACCACAAGATCTTGGATGTGGGACAGCACTTGTTTTACCTCTTCACCATTTGTTTCTGAAAGAAATCCTCTTTTCAAGAAAAAAAGCTAAACCCTTCATGAAAGGTAGGGATGTGGCAGGAAAGGTAGAGATGCACCCTTCTGCATCATATCCGACTATTTTTTTTTTTAATTGAAGAAAAAGGTCTTAGCCATCACCTCAAAGGAAAAAAAAAAATATATATCCCTGTACTAACTAAACTTAATTTTCTGAATTGCAGCTTTTTTTTTGCTCAGTAA
This sequence comes from Scopus umbretta, assembly GCA_013400535.1. Classification (NCBI taxonomy): domain Eukaryota; kingdom Metazoa; phylum Chordata; class Aves; order Pelecaniformes; family Scopidae; genus Scopus; species Scopus umbretta. The sequence continues at coordinate 136,389 of VZTL01007911.1, forward strand.
GGGGGCGCGGGGGGAGAAACCTTGAGAAATGGAATTTTGCCCATAGACTGATGACTACAGATCACATTTCTAGTGGGCTTATAACCTGCTCCAGTGAAAACATAATTTTTAATTTGCTTTTAGGGTTATTTATTTTTTTTATTATTACACTAAGGGTTTATAATTTAACGTCAAACATAATTTTGCACGAATTACGAGACTGCACTATGATGCTGAAGATAAGATGTATGTGACTGGTTGGCATGGCCTCAAACTAGGTTTCTGAGAAAATGGATCACTAATTGGCAGGCTGCCATCCCATACACTGCTTAGTGCAACTGGAAAAGAAACAAGCTATCTTTTGCAGAGTTACGGACGACGTCGTTTCGGATAGTGCAAAGAAAAATAAGCATCTTTTAACCGTGTTATGTTTACCGTTTCAGACCATACAGGCTACATTCGATGTTAGCAATGCACGGTAATGTGCTGCTCTTTTTAAAAAAAACCAAAAAAAACAAACAAACAAAAAAAAAAACCAAAAAACCCACTCTATTTCACGATCTTTATGCCTTAAAAAGAAAAGACATTTCAGGTACCAGTTAAAATCCTAAATTATTGGTCATACCACTTCATAAAAATCACACCAATTTTGATTAATTGTAGTTCAGCCATTTAAGAGCTGAAAAAACATGACATTTTACTATGATGTCATTTTCCCATTCATTCCAGTGGTAAAACTCCTCCACCACAGCTACAGAAAGAATAATATAAAATTAAAGCATGGTAATGATCAGAGGAAATAATTTTGACAATGAAGTAATTTCCTAGATTGGTTTTAAGTATGACTTCTTTGTCAGCTTTAAATAAAAAAATAAAAGATGCCATAATTTTATTGAACTCGCATAGTGAATGAGTAATGTGCATATGTAAGAAATGGTGTCATTTAACTTAAAATCAAACCATATGCTGGAGCCCAACTAGAACAGAACACCCCAAGAGTAAACCCAAATCAAACATATACACGGGAATCCCGAGCCAATGTACGGTGTCTTCAGAACCACGTATTACTTGGTTATTACAACTATTACAAAGCCCACAACCAGTAGGATGATGAGATCAAAGGCAATTCCTTTGACAAACAGGCAATATGGCCTTTATTCAAGTTTTCATCCAAAGCTGTTAAGCAACACCTTAACTTTCCTATCAGAAATATCTGTAAATTTTGAAGATTTTTCTTCTAAATAAGTAATTGCAAAATTTTGCTGCGAGATTATTTTTTTAAATATTATTTTTGAGTGCAGATGAAAGTGAAACCCTTGCATATGTTTGTATTTTCATAGGTGCCAAACTGATGCTAGGATCCAGTCCAATTTCTTTTGAAATCAATTGGAATTTTTCACTTGACTAGAATTCAAGCATCTGTTATTAGCAATTTCAGAGAGAGAGAGAGAAATAAAAGTCGAAATTAATCCAAAATGTGGAATCAGGACACCAAAAATTTCTCTGTAGCCTTCATTCCTCTAGAAATTGAATTATTTGTAAACTGTATTACTTCCCATATGGATACCAAAGCTGAGCAAAAGCAGCAATGACAACATCCTTGTGAAAAATTTCTATCCAAAGAGTGACAGCGTTCCCCATCAGTGCCTTGCTGGAACACCGGCTTCAAGTTCAGATACAAATGCAAAGTCCTCACACAATCCTGAACTTGCAGTAGGATCCAAGAGCCGATCTCTGGAATGAATTTCCCTTTATAGCAATTTACAGCATCTCAAAAAGCCGTTTGACTGGAAATAAAACAAAACTTCCAATCATTAAAAAGAGGCCGAGAAAGCTGTCAGATTTTGGTTTTTTTATTTTTACTTTTCCAAGATTCAAAGTCTTCAGTTCTTCTCTGCAGACAATATAAGGGCCCTCAGATAATGCATACCCAGATCAAGAGCCATCCTTTTATACGCAGAGCGCATTTTTTCATTACCAACCTCCAAGTTAAGGAAAACATAAATTGAAATCTGCATCTCCAACGTACCAAGCCACTAACTAAATACCATACTTTGGCATGTTAGAAAAAGAGGGAGTCCCCACTGAAAACAATACAGCTCAGAAATGTTTCAACTGTAGGATTTCATGGGGAAAAAGGGAAAAAAAAACGTCAGAAGAGAATCACTCTGCCTGGGCAGAGCTGCGTGGAATGAATCATCAGCACCAAACCGGTTTTGCTGTAAAAGCATGCAACAGTTTGTGTATCTAGGACGACATTCGTTTAGCAAACAGACGTCAACAAAATTTGCTCAAGAAAAGCGCACATATGTTTGGGGTAGGGATCTGACCTCTCGAGAAGAGGAGAAGCCAGGCTCATCGCAGCCCTGCGAGCGGGGCTTCGTTCTGGTCCTGGCTGAGGGTCCGACCGCGGCTCCTCCTGCAGGGCTGACCTGAGCCAAGGATTTATGACCTTGCACATCTCACTGCAATTTAGTGACTGGAAAGCACAGTTATAACAGCAGCTAAACTTCAATTTAGTTAGCTTAAACTGTTATTATTTCCCATACTTAGTGACAATTTCTTACATATTGGTGATATGCTTGCAGCAGAAAGACACATGCAGCTTTCATGGGTTTGTTGCACCTCCCTCTACACAAGCCCTGATGCTTGCACTGGTCTGAAAGCTGCGTAATCCCCTATGGCTCCCATTAAATAACAGAGGAGCAGCAGAACGAGCAACGTGGTTAAGACCTGAGGCACGGGCCTAAGTACCGAAAGGCTTAAACTCATGAGCCTCACTCCTCGAGCGACCCCAGGCAGAAGCAAGTTATGGGCGACCAGCAGTATTGTTTGCCTGTATGCTAACATGATGCGTGTGTGATTTTATTTAAATCACTGAAGTCCTGATAACAAAACATCACAGCTACCACAGGAGACAGCAGGCATTCCTACAGTGCAAACCAAGCACAAGAGGGGACAACACTGCAAACAGAAGACTGGAAATGCAGGACCAGTAGAATGGGTTCTCTAGCCCTTTAAAATTCATGAATGGTTTCTTTGCCAAAAGCCTCATTTTACATCACAAACTGTAAAAAGCAATCAGAACCTACCCGGGTTGTCATTTTTCTGCACGTACGTGGGATATTTCATGAGATGATTTTCGTGTCCGGTCTTGTACTACTGGGAGTCACCTGGATAGAAAGTCTCTACCATCGGTGGGCTGTGGAAATTCCTGGCAAGTGAACTTTAGCTATCTCTTAAAATTAACTACAGTCAAGACATCACTTTTTCCAAGTTTCCCAGTTTTCCTGATAAGGGTCTAGAAATTGAAAGTGATCTTGCCACAAAATTATTTCATGTAAATGTATAAATGCAAGTTCAGGAGTTTCTCTTTTCATGATTGACTAATACAAACCTTTCAGTTTTGCTTGCAATATCCAAGTTTTTCTCTCTTTCCTAAATTATGTGCATAATAATCTTTTCTTTTTACCAGATTGTTCTAATGAGTGTACAGGAAATAATATTTCAAAAGACTTCTACAGACTTGCAAGAGATCATTCCCACTCTTGAAAGATTTGATAAAAATTTTTTTTAGTTCTAGTTGAGAGATTAATTTTTTTACATTTTTATTTTCTTATTCATGCCTATACTCTGCCATAGCGTGCTGTAAGAGCCTCACTGATCCCTCACTAAGCAGCCAGAAACATGTGAAACCTTCTCCTTTACCAGCAAATGGGTAAGCCATGTCAATGACCGATTTTGGTGCAGTGAGAAGTGGCTCCCTTGTTACCTACGGCTTGCTAATCCAGCGACAAAAAGGTGCCTACTTATCCCTGGAAACGCTTCTAGTTGTCCTGGAGTTTGACTCCATGTCCCTCCCATCACAAAAGTCATGCTATAAGACTCTATTTCTGCTCATTCCCAGACACGCAGAAAGAACATTTTTCTTTTGTGACTCATCCGATCAGCCTGTGACCCAGCTCATCTACAGTCTTTAAAAATGACAACAGAATTATTTGATAATCTGATATTTTGCCAGAGCTTTTGCATGAATGCAGCGACCCATAACAGTGGCCTGACATAACCACAAGCCCACAGACCAGCATCTTCCCACCGCAGCCACGGGCTCAGGTACCAATATGCCATTTCCCGCTGAAATACATCTTTAGCCTTTGAGTTCTGAGCCCAGATGCTGCACACGCTCTCATTTTCATTTCCCCCCCTCCCCTCCTTTCCACAAAAATAAAAAAGCACACCTCCTAACACACAGCCCAGTGCTGTTAGTGTAATAGCATGGACCTCCAGAATCTTGGCACTCTTAAAGGCTCTACATAGGACTGTTTAATCAATACCATAATAATAAAAATAAAAGAAAAAGAAAAACTCATAAACTATGTGTCATCATCTCCCACCTTTACACACGTCACAAGTATTTTATTTCAAAAGTAATTAACTGCAATAATTAGGCTTGCTGCACTATTTCTTGGACAGGTGTTTTGTGTTCCTCCCCCCCCCTTCAAGCTGCTGCTTCTGAAAGCAGCAAGAATATGGGAGAGAAAAAAAATTTTAAATCCTGCAATTTTCACTTTCTTTCCCCCCACCTTCCTATCTGCCCCATGAGTTTTAGGGCTCTTAGATGAGCACAGGCAGCGGGGCTGGGTACCAGGAGTGCATGGGCACTATTCTGCTCCTGTCCTTGTGCCTGCTCTGCTGCATGCATGTAGGCAAGCCTGTCTCTTCCTTGGTTCTCCTTTCCCTCTATTTTTATTTTTTTTTCCTCATTCACAACTATTTACATTGCAATTCTTAAGGGCAGGGACTGCCTCTGCAGCCCCGTGGTTACCCTGTGCATAGCACGACACGGACCTGATCTCACCGGGGCCTCTAGGCATGATTTAACGTAAATGCAGATAGAGTTTGTCACAACAAGTCACACAAAATGTACGTGCCACACATGGTACACGATTCAAGCGTTTGCAAAAAATTACCAAAACTCCATTTTTTCACGTTACTATATGCTTTTTCCCCCTCCAAATCAAACATATGCCAAAAAAAAAAACCCAAAACCAAAAACACGTTTGAGGAGATGCTGAGTATGCCAGTGAAATAAAAGCTATTTCAACAGCATACTTTTACTTTTCTGAAAAGGGAAAGAAAAAAAAATATGAGTCCGCCTAGACACAAAATCCATGTGAATCATTAGTGAACGAGATACGGTTACCCTGGGGCTGCTGTAACTTGCATACATGCCCTCCTTACTATTTCAAGATCTTTGAATTTATTTTTTTCAGACACATATAAAAGCACGTATGGTTGAAATAAAAAATAAAGCAGATGCAGATGATACTTGAAATTTCAGCAGACTCCAGTATGGCAATGTGTGGAACCATTGGGGCAAAAATTCACTGTTTTTCTATGGTCAGTATCTGCACAGGAAAAAACAGCAGAGGTTTCAATATCTTGAAAGCAGAGAAAATTTAGCGGTTCTTGGAAAAAGAATTATTTTTTAAGCTTCAAATGCAGGGTCTTCATCCTGTTTTCCCTACCCAGCCAACTCCCATTAGCTTTAATAAGCGTTTCCCCTGCCTAAGTGCAGGCAGAGTAAGGCCCCGTGTGCCTGTTTGGTTGTGTCCATTAATTGCATTTTGAAGAGGAGCAAAGTCCAGTCCGACTCCGACAATGATGTCTGTTAGAAAACATATCTGTGCTAACAAGAAATGTCTTTCAGGGGAGGAAAAAGGGAAAAAAAAAAAAAAAAAAAAGGGCCTACTATAAGCTAATGTCCATCTATGTGCATTGCTTCATTGTTTTGCATTATCCTGGATACAGTTTAATACCTTTTTATTGTATAGATCATTCTCTCTGAACAGCACAATTGCTCTATGCAATGAGTAAAAGCAGTTTTACCATTTACATGGCTAGCTGAAATGAAAAACTACACCCCTCATGCTTTCAAAAATATTTCTAAAGACAAGAACAATCAATTTAAGTGGAACCAACTTCAAAATGAAATGCACTTGCTACAACCAAAACTGCTTAGTGTAGACTCAAGGAGAGGTGAATTTATTACGAGTTTAATCTAGTCATATCTGAGATAAAGCAGTTCATATTTTCAGAACCAAAGAATCAAAATTGTAATTGTTTTTGTCATTTGCACAGCAATTTTACTCCTGAATGCGTTGTTTTAGGCAGGAATTAATAAAAATTGCATGCGCTTCAGGTGCTGTGTAGCTCACCCTTTTCCACACAGCCCAGCCTGGAGCTGTGAATGCTCCTTTTCTTATTATCAGTTAATAATTCTCTCTCATTGAGGCAAATTAGGAACTTGACTGTGTTAGAGAGTCCAGAACGCTGCTAGAGGCAAAAAGGGGCTAAATGGCAGAAATTCCTCTCTGAGCAAGATGCATGAAGCACAACATTGTGTCCACCACAAAAGCTGCTCTGTATTTTTGATCCTTTCTAATTTAATTAGCCCAAGAGGTAGCGCATTAATTTGCCAAGAATTCTTCTGATGCGAAAGCTGCCCTCATTGCAGCGAAGGGAAAAAATAACCTGCCTGCTACAGTGGCATGCCAGTAATGAAAGGGGGTTATTTTTGTGTTACAAATGGCATTGCAGGGTTACAAGAGACCTTTAAACCTTTTTATCTCTGGTTGGGTCATATGTAACACAGTGTAACACAAAGCACTAATTAACCAATTCTGCTCCAGAAGTCTTTTTAAATGCTTAGAGTAACACTGTTAGAACCCAGGTCACAGGCACAACTTTGGGTTTTTTTCATAAAAAAAAAAAAAAAATCTTACGTGCTATATTAAAAATAGCATTAAAAAAAAGGAAGAATCAATCGGGCAGCAGAAGTCCTGTTCTGTGGGACTCCACATCCCAGACGTTTATCCTGGCTTTGTTTTCTTTATGTTTAACGATATTCTTTATGTGGGCAATCTGGAGCCTTCAATTCCCTTAGCTTGTCTCTTGGCTCTTAATGCTGTATTTGTTTGGTAAATTGTCTCCATGTTAATCTTCTTCATCAAATACTTGGGGTCAGATTTGAAAATCTTTGATCAAATCTACTACCACCCAAGCTTCTTCACTGCCATGTGCTTCTGATATGTTCTTATGCACATTAACGGGTCATTTACTCATTAAAGAACAATGAAAAACATGCATAGTATGAGAGGTCCTGCAGAAGACTTTGAACTGTTTATTAAATCTATGAAATCATTTCTCTCACTTGCTCTTTTTTTTTTTTTTTTTTTAAATAAAAGGAGATGATCAGAATGTTTTCGGGGGGATTCCTGTATGCTGCACAGTCTCCTTTCCCCTCCCTTGCTGCACTACGACGTTCAAAAATTACTCTGCAAAACAAAAGCTCCAACACACGTGGATTCATCCTGTCGCACCGAGAGTAAGTGGCAAATTAAAGAGATTTCGTGATCTCCTACCTAGAAATCAAAGTGCACACCAGCTCTCGCACATGCTGGTAGCCTGTGCCACGACTACGACCCCTCTCGAAGGCAAACGCAGAGGGGATTTGTACCCTCCAGGAAGGCAGGGTCTGGCCCTAGCTCCTTCCTAAGGATGCTGCGTACCTGGCTCCGCACGCAACCGCTCTCATGACGCGGATCAAACCCTTCACGTCAAATACCTTGTACCCATCTGCGTGCTCTTACGCTGCTCTGCTAGAACAGTTGTAAAAACAAACACGAAGGGCTTAAACTAAAAGTAAATATTTCCAAAATGGTTTAACAAAGTATTTTCCCCGACCGGCAGCAGGGCAGGACGAAGGGAGCGGCGTGGCCAAGCACGTGGGATGCGCCGGGGAGACGACCTGGCGAGAGACCGGCGGCGGAGGTCAACGTTGATGCTCAGGGCATGGGCAGGATCGAGTCCCTAGCCAAGAGTGCTATTTACTTTTTAGCGGTTTTCAATAATGTGTTTTTCTGTTGTGCTTGAGGTCAGAGGGACCACAGAGTAAGCCACTTGCAAATCAAATCTGAATATTTTATTTTGGGATTCTTTTAGCTTGCATAATCATTTGCTTTATGTTTATATTTGTCTTTGCTTTTACAGCACATGGCACCAAACAAGTTCAAGTAAATGGCTTAATCAAATGAAAAGTCCCCTTTTCCTTAAAAAAAAAAAAAGCCAAACCAAACAAAACCCCTACCATAATAATATTATGAAACTTGGAGAAAGGAAAAAAAAAAAGAAAAAAAAGAGCAACTATTGACTCCAAATAATTACTTTTTCAGTTATTAATAATCAATTTCTAAAAGCTGCTTTTTAACTACTTTTCACATCAACATCTGGAAAGACTAAAAAAAATTCTTTCAACAGTGTGAATCTTGCCCCTGTACAGTATCATTTGAGAACTGGGGTGGTGTTTTTGCTCTTGTCAAAGTTGCATCTTGTACTTTGTGGGCTAAACATTTTCCTTGGATGTCTCCTCTTGCCATTTCCACTGGCTCTCCAATGTATTCCTATCGCCAGATTTTGCACGTGTGTAATTACATTGCAGGAGGCATTGCATAGGTATCTCCCAGTCACCGTGCATAATCAAAACAAAACCAATCCAGAAAAGTTCACGCTTCCAGACTGCACCTACAAAGGAACTGCTGAGGGTCTGGGTCTTGTTTTGGCCCGATTTACAAAGATAGTGTGCTAAACCTGATAAAATGCTGTCTGACGACGAACTCAGTTTGGAAGCGGCTGCCTGGCTGCAGGGAAGGAGGGATGTGAGCTGTTTGAGCATCTCCGTAGAAAACCCATCGGAACAATTCCATAAACAATGGAGCGAGACGACCGTTGGACGTGATGACGAGCTGGGCGAGAGCCTTGAAGTCAATGGGAGGTTTGGCATCGATCTTAATTAGGCCAGGATTTCAGCCAGTGAGCTTTGGGCTTTTAGCAGCCCATTGGGAAAGAGGCCAACCTTGGGAAGAAAGAGGCTGACCAGCAGGAAGAGGAAGCTCCCGGATTTCCCCACAGCAGCAGTTTCCTTTCTCCTGACTCTCCAAAAGTGATGAACCTCACGCCTCGGCACAGCACAAGCAGTGCTGGGACCTGAACCACAACAAACAAAGCCAGGCACCAATTTTTCCTCCTCTGCATGATGTCTAGAGTGAAACGTTCATAGAGGAGCCAGCATCGGGGGGGGAGGATCCTGCCAAAATTGGCTGCAAATGCTCAAAACCAGAAAGCAGAGAAGCACAAAGTCAAGCAACTCATTTGAACGATGGAAGTAACTATGGAAATGTTTAGAAGCTATTTATGTGCATTTAAAACCCTTCTCACACAGCCACACCTGGAGAACCAGCACAAGACGCTGCAGGGTTAGTCGTTCTTCCCAACTTTAACATCCCATGTTTTTTCTCCTAGAGTTACTGCCAAGTGCTGGAATTTGAATTTCAGAGGCACGGTAGGCTCCCGAGATAATGCTTAAGTGGTAAATGCATTTACCTCCTTAACATAGCTTCTGAACAAGGGAAAACATTGCTAAACAGGGGAAGAGAAGAAACCTTGCTGAAAACCGACAGGATAAGAGTGTTGACTACATTATCAGACGCAAAAGGTACAAGAATCACTAAGCAGGTTTACAAGAACAAATTAATCAAGGAGTTAAAAAGAAAAAGCAAACCAGGGAGGATCCTTAGGCATTGGGATTAGTTCAGTGCCTCCTACAGTCAAAAAATTCTTCTGTCCTCTAATCCTTATGTTCGTACCAACTGGGTGAGCACATGGTGGCTGCGGCCCTCCCTCCACTGCCCACGGAGGCACACACCACATGGAAACTTTATGTGTATTTTGGCAAACACCTTTCCCCTCCAGGTGAGGACACTTACACTAATTAGGAAAGACTGTTCCTGTTGACTTTTCATTTCATCTTTAAAGGTTTTGGGGCATTCATCATCATCATAGCAACAACAATCACCACCACCCAATATTTTGATGGGACCCAGAAAAAAGCATTAGCTTAAATTTTAGTCGTCACTAAAACCATGCCATCAGACTAGAGGAAGCATGAAGAAGCTGAGATAGCAGACTAAAATTAGAAGAATAATGTATTACAAGCAAAGTAATTTTTCACGTACACACAACTAACTCTGCATATGGGGCACGCAGTACTTCAATAAAGTAAGAATTTTTCCTAGTTAAAGCAATAGAGATTTGCTGCCTAAAGATGTCCAGAAACCCTGGGAACAACTCCCATAAAAGTTTTCCAGTGACAATTTTTGTTGAATCCATGCCTAAAAATGAAACCTTTAATCTCCGTTTCATTTGTTATGAACAGTCATATCACATCTTGTCCGAAGTCCTCCAAGAGCTTTGTAGAGATTAAATTAATATCTAGGGACATTTGCTAAGGTAATATCACAACCACTTTGTTAGACAAACTAAAAGCAGATTTTATATATATATATATGTTTTGTAAATACATATCTGTATTCATCTATAGGTGCATATACACTTGTATACATAAACCGAGTTCCCAGCAAGGAGGTACCTGCTGCTGCATTTCTTTTCAACTTACCACTGAAAATTTCAGCACTGTTGAAAATGGAGGTCAAAACAACTCACAAGTAAAAGGCAAAACTCAAGTCTTTTGAGCTAATCACAAGACCTAAATCCTTCCTTGTACACACGGGATAAAAACACATCAAAGAGCACATGTCGAAGGAGATGACGTAAGTCATCTCCATTATTGGCATTTTATGAAACAGTGAAAGCAGCCTTAAGTAAACAAGAGGCTGGCAGAAACAAGTTAATTTAATAGAGGTGTCATTTTTGAAGATGAGCACTTGTACTCTAGACAGACATATTAGGGTACTTTTGCAAGCATGAGAGGTTCACCAGTAATTATACAATCTCCTCTGCAGATTTCACTGAATTTAAAAACTCTCCATTTTATTGCCAGCAGTTTTAATTTCCCTCGCTACATCAAATGCACGGACATGCAATCATTTTTTGGTGGGAAATATGTAGTTTTCCAGCGCTCTAGTTCAAGTAAATAGGACATCGCTGACCTTCACAGCCCCAAAACGTTAGCATATCACCTGCAAGAACCACCTTCAACAGCATCCCTTACTTGACGCAGAACATTTTAAATCTTTTCAGCAAGACAGATTCTTGCATAGAATAAATATGTGCACGGAGTAGATATATAGAATAAATGTACATCAGACCGCACAGTAGAACTCCTCCATGGTAGATTCACGGGGAAGGTGTCTCAAGTATTACACCACTTAAACCGGGGTAAGAACCAAGTGCTGTCCTTCAGGGTTGGCAAGGATTGTCATTAGCTGCTTTGAACCTTGTCTGCCCTGCCCCACTGCACCCTAAACATCGATGCTGTAAGAGGAAGCTACAAATAATACAGATGTTTCTTCTCCTCACTTTTTTTTTGTTTTGTTTTAAAGATAGCCTGAAAATCAGATTTATTTTTTTTTTTTTTTAACAAACAGAAGCAGATCAAGTATTTTAATTACTCTTGGGTTGTTTGCACTCATATAATTTCATACCCACATATCTTTAATATTTATAGCAGACACTGAAAAGATTTAACATATGTAGTGATTTTCACCAAGTAACTCCACACTCTTCCTGAATACAAAGATGTAATTTGTCACCATTTATACAACCTGCTAAAAATCCAGCTAGTAATTCATGTGAACAAGTTTCTCCTCTAAGATTTTAATTAAAACACAAATGCCTTGCACACTTCAAATTGTAATATCCTGTACATGTATTTTAACTACTGCCTGATCAGAGGGGGGTTTTGTAAATAAGATGCATTCTCACATCTGAAGAAGTTCTATGTAATTAGCTGAATGCAATAAAATATATATTTTAAGATGACCCTAAAATAGCAACCCTAATAAGCAGCAAGTAAAATGGAAATAAAACATTTAAGAAGTAATAACAACAATCAGCGAGACAAAAAATAAAGATGAAGTCAGGACTACAGCAAAATACTATTAACAGGGCAGCAATTTCTTACGTTTTAAAGAAAAGTTTATATTCTTTGGAGAATACCGTGAGGAGTTTTTCAGAAAGGAATCCATAAAACAGGAAATTTACCGTAAAATTGAAACGGTACCTCACATGGGATCTAGTGGTTGTTTTACAGCGGCTGCGTGTGCTTGCTGGTTCAATGAATGAGAAAAAAAAAAAAAAAAAAAGAAAAGTTATGATTATGATGCATGGGGGATAAAAACAGCCTCAAAATATATTTTTTTTTACCCTCAATACCTCCTAACTAAGGTGTCCCCATTGCCTTAGGAGTCTTTCATGTTAATGAGAGGGTAAAGCAGTCACTTTTGGATACTTGCATTTCTGTGTGTACAGATCTATGTGCTGGCCACAGAAAGCCATCCGCCAAAGGCGACATTTTGCCCTCAGATGCCTACAGAGCTCCAATTAAAGTCAAGGGGAGCTGTGTGCACATATCTGAGGGATAGCTGGCCCCAAAATCTATTTCTCAAGTTGCTGAAAATCTCCCTGGAACAAAATTAAAGTGATAATAGGAACAGAATATAATAAAATAACTGCACTCTCTGGAGACCCTAAGACCACATCCTTTGTTTCTCTGAAACATTCCTTGGTAACTTTTCAGCTCTGTCACTTTTTATCGCCCAAGCTCTATAGTATTCCTGTCCTCATCATCTTTT